>JASSUY010055004.1:0-102409 GCA_032466535.1 Forpus xanthops
ACCACGCCTCCATATACATATGCATGCAAAAATATGATTATGTATGTACTATGATGTAATCCTGTAATCAAAATGTATAAAAGGCTTGTATTCGGGACAAGAAGGTAGAAATCCCTTTCAAGATTTCTCCGACGCGCGTCGTTAATAAATACCTCCTGCCTATTTGACTCAAACCAAGTCTTTGGGCAGTTTATTCTCGCTTTTTTGGGGCGAAATTCGGTATCAACTTGAATTATATTCTCTCTCCCCTGTCCAGCCGAGGAAGGGAGTGATAGTGTTGTTTTGATAGGTACCTGGCGTCCAGTCAGGGTCAATCCAGCACAGCCCTTTTTGGTACCCAACTTATATGAGGAATTAGAGACAAGGATAGCAACTGGGAGAGGTAAGGGGCAAAACATGGGCTAAACATTGCTAGAAAGCAGAATGATCTTCACCATGGGCTGCAGGGGAATCTCTGCTCTGGTGCCTGGAACACCTCCTGTCCTTCCTTTTCCACTAACTTAGATGTCTGCAAGGCTTTTCCCCATGCATGTTCTCACTGATTTCTCTGGTACTGGCTGTGCAGTTTATCCCCTTCTTAAATATGTTATCCCAGAGGTGCTATCACTCTTACTGATTAGCTCAGCATTGGTCGGCTATGGGTCCACCTTGGAGCCTGCTGATCGGCTTCAAGGGCATAGGGAAAGCTTCTAGTAGCTTCTTATAGAAGCCAGCCCTGTAGCTCCCCCTCACTACTAATGTCTCACCCTGCAAACCCAATTTACCTGGTACTGCAGAAGATATCTCTTTCTGGGGTACCATGAGCTACCTGCTGTGTAAATTATGGATACAGATGCTGGGTTTGGAGTTGCTTCCATCATCTGAGCAATATCCACTTTCCCCAACAGACCATGCCTCATCACTAGTAAAGAAGAGAAGCAACATCACTACTTTGACAGCCAAAATTGGCAAACTGTGTTCCTCTGCCATCTGCCGATATGAGGTGAGCCAGGCACCTCTATCAGGATCTGCAGGTACATTTCACTAGCAGAGAGTTTGCAAGTGAGCAGCTAAATTGAAACCTATGTCATAACATATCAGAAGCTTCAGGAGGCTTTATTACTATTATTACTATTATTATCATTATCATCATTATTATCATTACTGTTATTTCTGTTATTACTATTATTATTTGCCATGGTTCAAATTTTTCTCTGCCACTTTATTCCTGTTCATCTAATTCATTGCTTGTAAGGAGGAAAAAAATAAAGACCACTCTGAATATCTTACAGGTGCATTTGAGCCATGTGATTCCTAAACAGGAATATTGGTACTTTTATTATTTAGTGCTTGCTCACAGATTTATTCCATTGGATAGGTTTGCTAATGTAAATGGCATCTCCTCCTTCTTTACCCTTTTCTTTCCTACCCTTTTCTGCTTAAAACCTGCCAGTTCTGACAAGCTGGACATCACAGGCAAATAAAGAAAAAGTTCATCCAGTCTCTTTTCAGCAAAAGGTGATCCCCTCCTCCTTGTTTAAGCATCAGTCATTAGCTTTATGTTCATTTCTTTCATTTCGTGCCAATTTTGGACTGCTCTAAATGTCACCATAATATAACAGTAACAGTTAATATCATCATTAACTGCAAGGCTTAAGGGAATAGGAATCATAGAGCAGCAATTCATTAGCAACGCTTCTATATGTCTTGCTGGTAACAGGGCTTCTCTCTGTATAGCTTCCTTTAATGGTGGAAAAAGTGACCCTCATGAAGATACTCCTTTAACCTTTAAAAAGAGGAAACATGGTGCAAGAATGTTCTTTGCTCTTGCCCCCTTTGACCTCTCAGAAGCTGCTGGTGATATGTTCTCAAGAAGCCCTAGAAGATAAACAGTCTTCCTTATTCTCAAATTTAACATTAGATGTAGCACTTAGGTCAAATACATTTACATTCGAAGAGATGGTCAAAGCTACTCAGAAAGATGTGTTTATCTGTGACATTCCTTAAGAAATAAAGGTTCAAATGTACTCAAAGGCTGTTCTTTATGCAGAAAGCTCTGTAGAACCACAGCAACACCAACTTTGGAGTCAAATCCCAGTGGAGCAAGCAGGCAGGCAAACAGATGGTAGGAACTAATTTTGTTTAAATAATTAGGAATATTAATAGGTAAGTTGGTAGAATAAAAGCATTGGAGGACATGGATAGATGCATGGATGGACAGGAATGAGAGATGTGTCTAAAATACTCTTTCAGGCCCATGAGACCATACCTCACCTAAATGCTTCTTTCCAACATGCCACAGCCTGCTTTATTTCACTTGAATTCTGCCTGCAGTGCCATCTTGAACGCCCATAACAAAGTTTTCTGGCTGACATTTTAAGAAATGAAGTAAGGAAGTGCTTAAAATACCCAATTTTATTAATTAAAGAAAGGGTTTGCTTGTGCAACTGTAGAAGCATAAAGGAAAAAATGAGGTTTCTATACGTAGATCATTGCACAAGCTTTGCTTTCCCAGCCCTCTAGTGGAAAGGTAGGGGTATGAGGAAAGGTTTCTCATCCTGATAATAGTATTTGATAGGATCTACTTGAATAGCCATTTCATCATATATCACAGATCATTCCTACTTCTCACCTCCAAAGCTGCACCCGAAAATGCCACTCAGAGGTCGTGCCTTTTTGTGCTAGTGAATTTCATGCTCATGTTCCCTTCTGCATGAATGCATCACCACGATCACATGTCTTGTAGATCCACATGCATGCCAAAACATGGATATGCAGGGAAGCGTGTCCATGTATCTGACTCCATGTGAAACGCAGAAAAATTAGGGATTAAGCAAAGCTCATAGTAAAGTTCCTTGTATTTTTTGTTAGCAGCTGCTCATAGGAGCAGCACTATGTAAAAGAGTTTTGATGTTTAATCTTCTTAGAAGTTATAGTTTGGGTTCCAGTAATAATTAGAATATAAATATACTTTATAGAGGCTGCAGAATATCGGTGGGAGGGGGAAGAATATGTAAAAATTGAGTTAGTGTTGTAGTGAAAATCAAAGAATTAGTTATATGATGAGAAGGAAACATGGGAAGAAGGAAAATCAAAGGGCTCTGTTTCAAATAGTGCCGACGGATGAAATACCACCAGCCTAACATGTCCCATCTTGTTATGTTTCTGCTGTAAGGCAAATGGAGCTTGAACAGCCTCCATCCCCCCTCGAGAGCAAGTAAAAGAGATTTAATTCAAACAAAAGCTGCCGAGGACAAACAAGGGGAAGAGATACAGTGGAAACTGGAGAAGGAAAACAAAAAGAGATAGGCAGGCGTTGTTAAATGAATAACACACTGATAGTGGGGGTACTTGTGTAGGGGGTAATTACTAGGAGAACAGGGAAGGAGGAGTCTCCAAATGGGAATAGCAGCCAAGAATTGACTTTGCTGGCACAAACTGTCCCTAGCTTGCTTCCATTTGCCATCATGAGAAGATCAGAAGCATCACCTGAACATGCCAGCACCCACCTCCCTCCCACTTTACTCTCTGGTCATCTCCCATTTTCTTAACCTAGGGCTGTGGTTGGTTACATGAGGGCAAAACCCATGGGATGCTTGGCGGGTTTGGGGACAGGGAATGCAGGCAGGAATCTCTTCTGGTCTCAGAAAGCTCCTGATCCACCCTGAAGCTTATGGAGAACTATTGTATTTAGGTTCAATCCACTTCACTGTGTTTCTTCCCTTTACTGCTCACTGGCAGCATATGGATAGATAAACACAGCCTGTGTATCAGAAAATTGAGTTTGCTTTATTTTCCTCTTATAAACCATGAAACTGCTAAGAATTTGTTTTTCACTGCTACCTTCACTCCAAGAAGCTCAATTCAGTTTCCATGTGACCTCTAGATTTTTGTCTTTGAGCAGTTTAACAGATAAGCAAGTAGAAGTGGGTGAAAACAAATCAGTCACAACTTATTCAAGCCTGAGAGAGGAAAAAGAAGAGCAGGGGAAAGATGGAGCTGCAGCAGTAAGCCACACACCCATAGTTCAATCAGGGCTGGCTATTTCCAGCAAGGATTACACAGCACTTTTCCACACTAGCCAGCAAATGGCCAGTGAGATGCTGGTTATTGCCATCCCTTCTAGAAGATGGCATCCTTTACTGAAGTTTAGCAGGTCTCTGCTCCCAAGGAACAAGTGACAGAACAAAAGGAAACCGCCTCAAGCTTCACCAGGAGCGGTTTAGATGGAGGTGAGGAACAACTCCTTCCCCAGAGGGTGCTCAGTCATTGGAACAGGCTGCCCAGGGCAGTGCTGGAGTCACCGTCCCTGGAAGTGTTCACATACCGTGTAGGGGAGATCATCAGTGCCATGGGATAGTGGTGGCCTTCGCAGTGCTGGGGAAGGGTTGGACTTGATGATGTTAAAGGTCTTTTCCAACGTAGTTGATTCTATAATTCTGTGGTTCTTACCGTGATACCTGCTTTGTTGGCCTTTGCTCTGGTTCTGACCCATAAACATTCAATGTTATTGTCACCACCATTAAGCTCCAGTGAATTAAAACACTCCCTAACATTCAGGGTTACCAAACAGCCTCTTCTTCCCTGCCTATCCCTTCTGAACAGCTTGTAACCATCCATTGCAGCACTCCAGTTGTGTGAGTTATCCCACTATGCTTCTGTGATGGCAGCTATGTCACAGTTTTCTTGCTGCACAATGACTTCCAGCTTCTCCCGTGTGTTGCTCATGCTACACGCATTGGTGTAGATGTACTTCAACTGCGCTATTAACCCCACTGCTTTTTGGGAGGATAAGCCCTAATTCCTACATGACCATTCTCAGGCACTTCCGTGTTTTCTAATGCATCAATAACCGTGAGTCTTTGCTGTTGCATGGATCTCCATCTCCTTGCTACACTGAGATGCAGACCAAAGGATCTCACTAGAACATTGTTTCTCAGACACCGGCATGCTGATGCCAGGCTTGTCTTCACTGAGCCTGGTTTTCTCCCTTTTCCCCTCAAATACAGTTTAAAGCTCTTTCAATGAGCCTCGTTAACTCAAAGATCCTTTCCCCACTTTAAGACAGGAGTAACTTCCTGTTGTGGTTTGAGGCCCTCAAACAGTTCTCTCTCTCACTCCTCCCTTTTTCTTCCCACATCCTGGCGGGGTTGGGGAGGAAAATCGAAAGAATGCAACTCTCACAGGTTGAGATAAGAACAGTTTAGTAGCTACGGTATAACACAAATCACTGCTGCTACCACCAATAATAATAATAATAACAAGGCAAATACAAAGAAAGAATACAGCAGCTCACTAACTAAATTCCACCAGTGTAACCAAGCAGTGCACTCTCATCACCTGATACCAAGCCCAAACACACAGTGCCCCCTCCACCTTCCAGGTCTCTGCTCTCCATTTTACTTCCTGAGCATGACGTGCTGTGGTATGGAATACCTCTTTGGTCAGTTTGGGTCAGGTGCCCTGTTTCTGCTTCTTCCCAGCTTCCCCTTCTCCCTGGCAGAGCATAAGGCTCAGAAAGTCCTCTGCCAACCTAAAAATTCTAAGCCATAACTATAAACACTGGTATCTGCACTGTTCCCAAGCCAAAAATCAACATCACAGTACTGAACCAGCTACTTCGAAAAAGAAAAAATGACTGTTGCTGCTGAGCCCATGTACTTCCCTTTGCACAACTGTCAGGGATTTAAGAAACAAGGCACTTTGCATCACTAACATCCATCAGGGCTGCTTCCTTCCCAGAGCTGTGTCCAGGCAGGCTATAAACAGTAGTCAATCGGCACCATTAACTCAAACACTGATTTATCCCAGCAAGTCAGCATGAAGTCTGTCAACAGCCTAATAAGGGTGAAAGATGTTTTGATACCAGCTTACAGCACAACACAGATGCTGTAAGCGTTGCTTTTTGTGGTTGGGTTTGTTGTTTTCTTAATTCCTTTCCTTTTTTCCTATTATCAGAACATGTCTGTCTCCCATTGGCTTCTTGGTTTTTCTTCACCTCTCCCTTCCCATAAAGTCTCACCTTGAACTTTTGTGGTAGTTGAAACCTAATGGCCTGTACTTGGCAGCATCTTTCATGACATCTAACTCCAATTGAGTCACTGAAGAGACAGGAGATGACTTCAGCAGTGTCACTATACTTATTTCTATACATATTTCCAAAACCATTTAAGAATTCCTGAAGACTTAAGGAAACTCATAGGAACACTAAGTAAATATCCATTGGGTGAGCTGGCCACCAGCCCTGACTACAACACCAGTTCTACACAATGGCTTTGTCTCTGATTTTTATAAATCTTAGAATTATAGAATAGTCAGGGTTGGAAAGGACCTTAAGAACACTCAGTCACAACCCCCTGCCATGCGCAGGGATGCTTCCCCCTAAACCATGCCACCCAAGGCTCTGTCTAACCTGACCTTGAACACTGCCAGCGATGGAGCATTCACAACTTCTCTGGGAAACCCATTCCAGTACCTCATCAACCTCACAGTAAAGAACTTCCTCCTTATATCCAATCTGAACTTCCCCTCTTGAAGTTTGAACCCATTACCCCTTGTCCTATCAATCACTACAGTCCCTAACGAAGAGTCCCTCCCCAGCATACTTATAGTCCCCCTTCATTTACTGGAAGGCTGCTATGAGGTGTCCAAGCAATCTTTTCTTCTCCAGGCTGAACAGCCCAAACTTTCTCAGCCTATCTTTATGAGGGAGATGCTCCTATCCCTGACCATCTTCATGGCACTCCTCTGGACTTGTTCCAACAGTTCCGTATCCTTTTTATGTTGAGGACCCCAGAATTGTACACAATACTCCAAGTGAGGTCTCATGAGATCAGATTAGAGGGGCAGAATCAACTCCTTCGACCTGCTGGTAATGCTCTTGAGGCATTATCTGCTCTTTACTGAGTATCCAAGCCTACTGTCAATGTACATTTCATTCTCACAGTACTGTATTGAAGAAAGGGCCAGTGTACCCATTTACAGAAGGAAAATCGAAACATAAAGAATCACTTGCTTACACAGGGTGTCTTTCAGAGAGCTAAAATGTGGAACCAGGCCTGCAAATCCCAGAACGTTCGAGATGAATCCAAATTTATTTTAGATTCATTAAATCAAGTATCAGAGAATTAATGGAGCCAGGATGGAATGAAGCACGAGTTAATTTATCCTCCTTGTGGGATTTGGCAGATACTGTTGGCTTTGTGCTGCATGGCTGGTTTAAGCTAGCCCTGAGATCTTTGTATACCATGACAGACCTGCAGCTTTTATCTATTGCTCCATCCAGTGCTCAACTGTCTCTTTGGATTGGTCTAGATGAGGTGGAGGTAGATTTCCCCATAAAAGACCTTGTAGTGCTGTGCCATGTATTGACAGCTAGAAAGGTCCTGCTAACACACCAGTGCTTTGGTTACTGTTGAACACAACATCAAGGGTGCTTCTCCAACATTTACCACCAGTAGCAGTAGGCTGGAGTGTTGGTAAGATCTTGGGTGGAGACATAGCCAGGACAGTTGGCTGTCCAAAGGGCTATTACATGCAATATCATACCTGCTTTTCAACAACAATTAAGAGAAAGGAGGGGAGGGGGGCATTCAGTATTTGTGATGTTTGTCTTCTGGAGTAAGCACTGCCTTGCCTGCCACCCAGGTAATAGTCAGACATCACCTGCTGATGGGAAGCAGAGAATAAAGTCTTTTTGGCTTCCTTTGCTTTTGCTTTATTAAACTGCTTTTATCTTAACCCACAAGATAGATGGTTTTCCATCTTATTTCCCCCTCCATGTGCTGCTGAGAAGGGGAATGATAGATCAGCTTGGTGGCTAACTGGTGTGCAGCCAAAAGCAATCACCACCCTCTTCTTTAAGTCAGGGATGTGACCTTGGACACCTACATGGCAAGAAATACATACTGTTTAGTATATTCCCTACATTTCTAGAGAGCAGCTCTTCCTTTTTCACCCAAATGTCCCTCACAATTCCAAGGAATTAGAGCTAAAAAATCAATAAAAAAGTAGAATAATAGTAAACCATAATGAGATATGTTGCACCAGGCAGGGTAAGAACAATGGTTATGCAAAGGGAAGTGGGTATGTAAATGTCTGCTTAGCTAGCTGGTAATTCTGACAGTGCAGAATTGACAAAGTGGAGAGTTTTGAGCTGAGCAAGCAGAGGAAAAATGAAAATAGTGGAGATATGTTGCCACCCTCCCAATCATAAGTAAAAACTGCAGGACGTTTAAACCTAGAGCGAGTCTTTTCCATGAATGTATGAAAGTGATAAGTCCCTTATTCAGCTTAGGATCAAAGATTTCAAGGGTCAGCAAGAATTATTAGCTTATTGGTGGATATTCAAAGATCACCTGCTGCAAGCTCAGGAGCGATGCATCCCTACTAGATGGAAGTACTGCAGGAAGGCCAGGAGACCTCCTTGGATGGACAAGGCGCTGCTGAGGAAAATTCAAAGGAAAAAAGAGGCTTATAAAAGGTGGAAGCAAGGACAAGTGGCCTGGGAAGAATACAGGGAAGTTGTGATGGAAGATAGGGACCAGGTTAGGAAAACTAAGGCCCAGTTAGAATTAAACTTGGCTAGGGATGTTAAGGATAACAGGAAGGGATTCTATAGGTACATCGCAAATGAAAGACAGGCTAGGGACAACGTGGGTCATCTTCAGAAGCTATCGGGAGAACTGGCTACCCTGGATTTGGAGAAAACTGGGGTTCTTAATGACTTCTTTGCCTCAGTCTTCACTGTAAAATGTTCTGACTATACTACCCAAGTCTTGGAAGGCAGATGGAGGGACAGTAAGAATGAAGACCCTAGGCCCACCGTAGGAGAGGATCTGGTTTGTGACCATCTTAGGAACCTGAATGTGCACAAGTCCATGGGACCTGATGAAATCCATTCGTGGGTCCTGAAGGAGCTAGCAGATGAAGTTGCTGAGCCACTGTCCATCATATTTGAAAAATCTTGGCAGTCAAGAGAAGTTTCAGATGACTGGAAAAAGGGAAATATAACCCCCATTTTCAAGAAGGGGAAAATGGATGAGCTGGATACTACAGAGCAGTCAGCCTCACCTCTGTGCCTGGCAAAATCTTGGAGTGGATTCTCCTGGAAGGCATGCTGAGGCACATGAAAAAAAATAAGGTGCTTGGTGACATCCAGCATAGTTTCACTAAGGGGAAATCCTGCCTGACCAATCTGGTGGCCTTCTATGATGGGGCTACGCAACTGAAGGACAGGGGTAGAGCAGTTGATGTCATCTATCTGGACTTGTGCAAAGTGTTTGACACCGTCTCACATGATATCCTTGTCTCTAAGTTCGAGTGTCATCAATTTGATAAGTGGACCACTTGGTGTATAAAGAACTGGCTGGATTGCTGCACACGAAGAGCTGTGTTCAATGAGTCAGTGTTCAGCTGGAGACCAGTAACGAGTGGCGTCCTTCAGGGATCGGTGTTGGAACCGGTCTTGTTCAACATCTTTGTCAGTGACGTGCACAGTGGGATTGAGTGTGCCCTCAGCAAATTTGCTGGTGACACCAAGCTGTGTGGTTCGGTTGATACACTGGAGGGAAGGAATGCCATCCAGAGGGACATTGACATGCTTGTGAGGTGGGCTGATGCCAACCTGATGAAGTTTAACCATGCCAAGTGCAAGGTCTTACACCTGAGTTGGAGCAATCCCAGGCACAGCTCCAGGTTGGGCAGAGAAGAGATTCAGATTCAGAGCAGTCCTGAGGAGAAGGACTTGGGGGTGTTGGTTGATGAGAAAATGAGCATGAGCCAGTAGTGTGTGCTTGCAGCCTAGAAAGCCAACCATATCCTGGGGTGCATCAAAAGGAATGTGACCAGCATTACCAGCAGAACGAGAGAGGTGATCCTGCCCCTCTACTCTGCTCTCGTGAGACCTCACTTGGAGTATTGTGTGCAGTTCTGGTGTCCTCAACATAAAAAAGACATGGAACTGTTGGAACAAGTCCAGAGGAGACCATGAAGATGATCAGGGGACTGGAGCACCTCCCCTATGAAGATAGACTGAGAGAGTTGGGGCTGTTCAGCCTGGAGAAGACTGTGTGGAGACCTCATAACAGCCTTTCAATATCTGAAGGGGCTTATAAGGATGTTGGGGACGGTCTCTCCATGAGGGACTCTACTGAGAGGACAAGCGGTAACGGGTTCAAACTTAAACAGGGGAAGTTCAGATAAGGAAGAAATTCTTTATTGTAAGGGTGGTGAGGCACTAGAATGAGTTGCCCAGGGAAGCTGTGAATGCTGCATCACTGACGGTGTTCAAGGCCGGGTTGGACAGAGCCTTGGTGACATGGTGTAGTGGGAGATGTCCCTGCCTATGGCAGGGGGGCTGGAACTAGATGATCTTACAGTCCTTTCCAACCCTAACTATTTTATGATTCTATGATTCTTCTGTCTTTCTCTCTGCATATAGAAATACATATGTATGCATGTATTTATATAGTGTATGTCTATATAATCATAATGATAATGTCTGGTTTTACAGCCAGAAAGCATTTCTTCTTTCATTTTTTGAGGGGGGGTTTCATCACTGCATCTTCATGACATGAAATGGTAGGGAAACTATAATCTCCCTGTGTAAATGTTCAATTCTGTAATCATTTTGTCTGTAAAATGGGAAGCAATGCACATTTTAAGCTTGTGTGCATCTATTTTGCCTGTGTTAAATACTGTTCTTGCATCAAAGACAATTCATTGCAATTCTAGCGTGGTCAAGAGAAATGTGCCAGCTTCACATCACTGCAAGCGAGAGGAGGATGTTACCATCCCCAGTGAGATGCATTCCCCCTCCAAGGTTGTTTTGACTTTATTCATCCCCCTCCAGGGTATAAACTGGATGTGTAAACATTTACATTTAATAAATCAGTCAGTGAAAGCTGGTGTAAGCACTATCTTTACGCAAAGTGCATCTTCTTATTAAGTCAAAACATATTATGCAATGACTGTAATATGCCTCAGGTGCACTTTAAAATGCATGTATATGCTTTCATCTCATGCTCTGTTATTTATTACGTGTAGCAATCGCCTGTGTTTCTCAGCTACGGGTGCCTGATGTATTTTGATATAATTTATAAACAGCTAATAAAACTAAAAGGTTTATAGAGGCTGCCTGGGAGGAATCGGAGGTCTAACTTCTCTCAGTCAGGCTAGTAGGCAGAAGAAAACAGTGCTGTTTGATGAATCATTAAGAAGCAATTTTGCATAGATATGTCTTGATTATATGAGCACAAATAATTCCAGCTTGTGCTTCCAGCCTTTCTGCTTGGTGGCAACGCAGACAACTTTAAGAAAGTAAAGCTATTTCCACTTCATCAGAGTGAAGTGTCCGGTTCCTCAGTGCACAGGAGCTTTTATCTTCTCAGATAATTTCTTACCCTAAACTCATCCCTTACAGCCAGAATGTTTCCTAAAACATTCTTTTAACCACTGACAGAAGATAACTTGAGTTTTCCCACACAGGAAAACTAAGAATTGAAATACAATATTTTGTTCTATATGGGATATGCTCAGCATATATTCAGTGATGAGCAGACATCTCCGTGTTTGCTGTCGGTCTGGTAGTAGAAGATTCTCAGCCCCATCCTACTGGAGCTGTATTAGAAGTGGCCATACTTCTCATCTTGGCATATCTATATTGTGGGTGCAGACCTGTCACCAACACTCTAAAAACACATTACTCAGAGCCCTAGGTGATTTTATCAGATGGCTTAGACTTAGATGGATGATCTGTGAACCTTTCATACTGATCTTAAGCTATGGTTTTCCTAAGACAGTCAAGAGTAGACACAGGCATGCAGGAACATTAGCCATGCAGTTACTGCCATAGCAGAAGGGCAATTGTTGAAGTACCCTGGTCTTATGGGCACTGTGTCTCTGAATGGGGGCAAATAATCTTTCATTCCTCTGGAGTCATCACCAGAGTAAATAGGAGAAGGTGAGATTCTCTGATATCCTTTTCAAGGTAGGACAAATTCAATGGCAAACTTGACTATTTTCCCCATCAAGTCAGGTCTATAGTAGTATATGGTCAATTACAGAGTCAATTTGACAGCAGGAATTTCTTCTGATGGAAGCTTCTTGATCTTTCATCTTGTCACTGTTTTCTTCTTGTCTGTCTGGTTTTTTAATCACCCAGAGAAGACATTCACTCTTCTTTCAGAAAATAAGAGTTTGGAAGAGGGGTTGTGTGAAGAACACCCTGAGTTCTCCTGCACCAGTTGCTGCGGATTGGTGTTAGCCAAGCTTGGGATAAACAAGCAGCCCGAATACTTCAGAGTGGTTGAAAGAGCAATATGAACATGTCTGCTTCTGTCCCACTGGGAAATAGACAAGAATTTCTTCTTCCCTGGGTGCATGCAAGAGCAGATGGCTGCTCCTTTGAAGGCACTGGAAAAGCATTGATTGACGTCAATGAAGTCAGGCTATCACCTGCTGGATGGGTTAGTTCAGGAATGGAGCATGACCAAAGCCTTGAGAATTCCTTTAATCACTAGGTTGATTTAGGACAGTGTATATATGCACACACTTACATATATGTATCCCTGAAAATAAAGGAAAAACAGCAGATGTGTCTTGATTACTGAATAACTCAGTGGGCGTACATTCAAATATGAAATTAAATTATTTTGTTCTGCATTCAAGTTTCAAGCTGAGAAAGAAGCCACCTATTTCTTTCTAATCTTGCTTTTAAGTATATTGAAGTGGAAGTTTAAAGTGTGAACTTTCTCTTCCCTCTCTTTCATGGTGTGAAGGTAACTGCTTCTGACACATTCTGTGGCTTCTGCTGATCAGTGATGAATAGTATTTAGACCATCCATCAATTTAAATTCCTTCAGGTTTTAACCTGTATCAGAGGGGCCAAGTGATAATGAACATGTATTGAAGTGACTAGCAATACCTCCATCAAATTAATTCTCATAAACACATTTAAATAGGAATTTGGCTTTTGTGATGACAGTATCAGCAGAAGCTGCCATCCATTGCCAAATGTTAGAGAAGGGCCAGAATGACAGGGAACACACCAGCAACTACCTGGTAGTACCTTCTGTCATGGCCATTACTTTGTGAATATGAATAACTCTAGAAAGACTCAGGCACATTACTGACCTACTGCCGGTTATGGCTCAAATGAGGAACACAGCTAGTGTGTCCTATCTGGGGCTTTCCAGTTCAGAAAAGACACTGACATACTGGAGTGGATAAACCAGGATGCCAGGGGAAGCTGGGCCACAAGTTATACAAAGGGAAGTTCAGAGGGGAGTGTTTTTCAGACAAAAGGTGGAGGGAGATAGTGTGGTCTGAAACTACCTAAAGGGAGGAGGTTAGAGAATGTGGATCTCAACTCTCCTCCATCCAGGAAACAAATGAGAGGTGGCAAACTGAAGCTGTGGCAAGGGACATGCAGTTAAGGTAAATTGAGGCCAGGGGGGATACTTCATATTTGGGATGGTCAAACACTGGAACAGGATATCCATAGAGAATGCAGAATCTCCTTTCTTGGATCTATTTTAATAATTGGACTGGAAAAGTCATTAGGTGGCCTGAACTGCTTAGCCTTGCTTGGAACAGGGTTTTGCACTAGATATCTCAAAAGGTGAACCAAGTTTTATGTAGAGGTCTCCATCTGAGCTAGTCACTAAAAGCTTCCTTTAGGGACAACTCATGCTGCATTTTGGACATAAAATCCACTGGCTGCCCTGGACAGCCCTCCATTTTTGGAGACTTAAGATGTTTAGCTCAGAGGCAGAAAGTTTATAGAACAACAACCAAATGTTACAGAAAAAAAATCATCCTCTATTTCTGTTCTCCATTCTCCCTATTTTCTATTCTGCCATCCTTCACTTTTTCAGGGATTCACAGCAACCTTTCCCTCCTTATTCCGTCCCACAGTCTTTCCACACTCCACAGAAATACTTAAACTCTTCCTGTCTCAGTGTTAACACGTGTTTTTGTTTTAAGGTCCAGTGCATGTGCTCATGAAGGTTAAGCATTAGTTTGTACTGTTACTGCTGTCTCCTGGGATGATTTCACTACAACAATAGCTGGAATAATTAATGTAGAAACATTTATCACCCATTTACTTCTGCCACTCTGCTCTTGACATGATGAATTTTCATCTAGATGAATGGAGAAACAGTGTCCACTACGAGGGGACAAAAGGGGATAAAAACTCTGCTCTGAAACTCCATCCAGGCTGAGTACACGAGGAGGACTAAATGCCTGAAATAAATACTTCCCTATCTGCCTAATCTTAGCCAGAATTGGGGTGTTCTCCCAGCTACTAATTTTAAGCCATGAAGCCACAGCAGGGGAAAGCTATAACAGATTGGACTCCTTCTCTTAGTACTGACTACACTGCATTTTTATTTAGCCAATGGCATTTTTATTTAGCCGAGGATTTATAGATTAATAAGTGTTATTAATCTCCTTTTACTACTAAGAAACTGAGGCACAAAGAGTAGGAGTCATCTGTGCAGCTCTGGATATCTGTAACTTAGATGCCTCCCTTTGGCTAAGTGTTATCATTCTCATATTTAAAGACAATCCAGTCAACGAAATGAATGGACTTTAGGGTGTGAATCACCTGAGAATGTGCATGTCTAGTTTAGGATGAGATAAATCTATACAGAGTGTCTGTGATTTGATTGCCCAGGCACCAACATTTATTGAAGCTTTAGGCAATAACTCACACATAGAATCATAAAATAATTAGGGTTGGAAAGGACCTTAAGATCATTCAGTTCCAACCCCCTGCCATGGGCAGGGATGCCTCACACTACACCATGTCACCCAAAGCTATGTCCAACTTGGCCTTGAACACCGCCAGCGATGGAGCAAGGTCCTTTCCAATCCTAATTATTCTATGATTCGATAATTCTGTGATTTTATAATTCTACCCCAGAGTGTACTATGCTGTTCATTGGCCCCTATGATACTTAAAGTGTCTCTGAAAAGAGAGGTATACATCTGAAAAAGGAATTGCCCATTCATTCACTTCACCAATCATTACCGCAATTAGGTGGGAAGATTGGAAGAGCAAAGCTGCTCAAAGGCTTCCAGGTTTCTGGCAGGCTGTCACTCAGTGTGTGGCTGTCTAGGCTGCTAGCACAAGGCACTTGGATGTCTGTTTATTTGTATTATTTATTAAGCAAATGATTTCTATGCATGGCATCTGGAAACACGGCATAAATAAGACACAACAGAGCCTTAAATTTAACTGCTACTCACAGCCAGCCATACAAATGTCCCTCACCCTTCCCTGCACTGGCACAGCTTACCTCTGTAAACAACATGCAGTGTTTACAATCAGTGCCAAAGGACAGATGCATTGCAGAGCAAGTCCGGCATCCTGCCACCTTCTGGAGGAAGCCGGGAAGAAGTAATTGATGCCAAAACCTCAGAGCCTCCCGGAAAACCTTTATGATAATGAGTAGTGTCATTTTATGTGGGCATTGAGCAGATGATCTCTTAAGACACTTCCCATCTATCTTGGTCTATCTTCTAAATGGCATCGAGCAATGCTCTGAACGTGAACTTTTCAGATAGAAACTATTTCCTAAGGAACCAAAATCTGTGTTCACACCAGGCTCAGGTCCGGACTGAAGTTCAGACTCATCTGCTCTGCACCAGCATTGACTGGATTATTTCACAATCAGAGCAAGGAAGGTCCCCAGAAAGGGGAGAGTTTGTATAGTTCTCAGTCCCACCAGCTGAGCCCAAGTTCATTTATAGTCTTGATGAACCAAGAGGATCCAAGCAGACTGCAGGATAGTTCAACCTAAGCTGTGCTTCATAAGAGTTCAGATGATGTTCTCAAGGTGTAGAAGTCAATCTTCTGCCCTAGTATATTGTTGGAGTAGACCAATGAACCAGCTAAACCTGCCCCAGACACCTCTAGGGCATGATATGGGTTAAGGAAGCTTGTATAAAGTCACTCTGTGTTTTGGGAAAGAGATTTAACATAAGGCCATTATATGTTAGTGGTTCTTCAGCCTGAGAACAAAACTGGCTTAATAGAGCAGCCCTGTATAACCTCTGAACCTGGGCAATTGTGGCCGAAACCCCAGACATATGGGTGAAAATGTAAATATAGTGTTGAGGCTAAAAATTGCTCTGAAAACCATTCCTTACCTTATGATGGAGCCCAGAAAATGCAGATCCAAGAAGTGTGACCTGACACAAGGGGAATAACAATAAGATAGTTTGTTCCTCACTGGGCAAATTCTTCACAAGTTTTGGGTAGATAAGATGACAGAAGAGACAATCATAGAATCATTGACTGGTTTGGGGTGGAAAGGACTTCCTGGTCATCTAGTGCCAGTCTCCTACCATGATCAGGGGCACTTCACACTGGGCCATGTCACCCAAGGCTCTGTCCAACCTGGCCTTGAACGCTGCCAGGGATGGAGCATTTGCCACTTCTCTGGGCAACCTATTCCAGTGCCTCACCATCCTCAGAATGAAAAACTTCCTCTTCATATCCAACCTGAACTTCCCCTGTTTCATTTTAAATCCATAATTTATGGCATAAATAACACACTGCTTTTCACCTGTCAGTACAGCAGAAGGCCTGGGTGAGAAAAAGGATTTTCAAGGGACTTTATGCAGGGTCTCATCAGCTCTCTGCCATGGCAGTTATGCACAGAGCCAAATAGTGATGTTGGCTGGAGCCCTGAACCTAGTAATCCCAGGCTCTGTGGGACAGACACTCTGTAACAGGTACTTTTAATAAACCCTGATAGTCCACTAGAACACTTGATCTGTCCTCTCATAGACACACCCTCTTCCAAACTGGGATTGCTGCTGTGTCTCTCATCCCCTTCCACTACCCTTCCTCTCCTCCTAGTCATAGCCCCAGGGAGGCATTGCTCACTCCTGAGCTCATTATGTCCAGGTATAGTTCAATAGGCTCAATAATTAACAGCCCTCTGAGGAACCAGGACTGCAGTTAGACTGAGGCTTCTACTTAGTGCAGGAGTACCAGGGCTTGAAGTGAAAGGACCTGTAATTAATGTCCCCTAAAACATGCAAATGAGATTTCCTTGCCCTTAGACCAAAGGCAACTGAATTAGTCAAAAAAAAAAGGGAAGAAGAACAGGAGACAATGTTTCAATTAGAGAAGAGAGTGAGGATGATGCTTTTATTCCATGGTAATTAAGATTACAAACCCACTCTCCCCTGGACCAGTGAGCATTTCTGTCTGTTCAGTTACCTAATTCTTGCTTGGCTTGAAAGATAATGTTAGTTTGCTTACGTTTCTTCTCCTCTACAGCTTGGATCAGAAGCAGCTCTGGGAGGGAACAGCCAGGTTCAGGAAGCAAAGCAAGGTAGCACAGCAGTAGTCAGTGAGGTGATCTCTGAAAGCAAACAGGAGCTCCTGGGATTCCTTCAATTAGGTGGATTGGGGGAAATGTTAGGGTAGGGGTAAAAAAGTATCTTTTGCAGTTGAATAAATTCTGTTTGTTCAAGAATCATTACAGAAGGATGAAGAATGCGGTAAGTAATTCTCATAGTGGAAAAAGAAAGTGTGCATGTATGCTAAAGCCACTGGAAAGTGAGAGGGGTATTTAGAGACACTCACAGATAAAAAAAAAGACAAAAAAGGAAAGACCAGGATGCAAAGTCCACATAGTGGGGTCCTTGAAGAAGGAAACTGGACCTCTCGCATGTCATTGCATTACTTTATCATTGGTTTCATCCTTTCTGTCTTCAGAAGTCTGCAAAACTCTGCTAAGAATAAGCTTCAACTCGCAGCATCAGGATGAGGCTCTTCCCCTCTGCTCCACTGCAAAACACTGGAGAACCACATACCTGGAAATCAATCTTTCATTCAGCAATTTTCTATCTACTGAAATCAAAAAAAAAGCCCAATAAAAGATAGCCCATCCTTATGATAAAGCTTGCAGAGATCTTAAGCTGGTAGGTCTAGATGCTCTGATCATAGAATCATAGAATAGCTACGGTTGGAAAGGACCTTAAGATCATATAGTTCCAACCCCCATGCCATATGCAGGGACACATCCCACTAAACCATGCCACCCAAGGCTATGTCCAATCCGGCCTTGAACAACGCCTTGGGTGACATGGTTTAATGGGAGGTGTCCCTGCCTATGGCAGGGGTGTTGAAACTGGATGATCTTAAGGTCCTTTTCAACCCTAACTATTCTAAGATTCTATAAGGCTATGAGTGGGCAACCAATTTTTGTTCTTTACAGTCAATCTCTAACACCCAATGGAGAAACATTGCATCCTTTGGTCCAATGTCACACTTTGCCTGTAAGGTAACACTGTTTTTCTTTCTCTCTGATTATGCAGAATAGATCCATAAGTCTCTCTTAGGGCATTTTTTTTCTTTCTTTTCACTGGTGAGTGATGTCCTTGTTCAGAGAGCTCCATTTTCCTTCCAAACCTGTTTCTACTTGGAGTCATTACTGAGGTTGCAACTCCTTCAATGGAGCAAAACCTGCTTTTTCGTTTGTATGTTTGGTGTTTTTTTTGGTTGGTTTGGGGGTTTTCTCCTTCTTTTCTCCCTGGGGATCCATATAACTCTCTTTTAATCCCATACCTGTCTTTCTCTGGGCCCACTTTATTCTGCGGTTTCAAAGGATTTCTCTCTGCACAAGTGACCGTGCCTGGCTTGCCCACTAGGTGTCATGAAACCATGAGCTCGCAAAGCAGTGGGAGAAAGGGACTTTCATCTGCTTTGTGGAGAACTGGTGGAGTTCCTCCTTGGCCATCTGCTTTCGGGAGGTAGCCCACTCACTTAGGAACTGTGAGCAAAAGCATCAGCTGCTGCCAGCATCGGCCTATTTTCAGCTCCAAGGAATCACGATTGCTGGCTCTGCTGCCAGGAACAGAAGCTCTTGGCATTTTCTGTGTGTCGGCGGAAAAAGGAGCAAACCCGGAGAGAGATGGGTTTGGCTTCACCTGACCCACCAGTAGACATGGACAGTTCTGCATCCCTTCCAAGTCTTCATATCTGCTGCAGGAAGAAATTTGCTCCCTTCATTTGCAACTTGCTTGGAGAAGCAAGTGTGTTGGAAGAAAAGAAGTTGTTCTTGGGGTTGGTGAAGAAAACCTTGCCTGGAAGGACACATTTGACTCAGAGAGAAGCAATATTAAGTTTGCAAGCTGGGGACATGACTCATACTCAGATTAAGAGATGCAGGCTCTCTACAGTTTCATATACAAAGGTCTTCAGAGTCTAAGCATTTCTTAATAGGTTTTGGAATCTTCCCATATTTTTCAGAACTGACATTTCTTTTTTCTTTCATTTTTCATGCCTCTCTTCTCTTTTAAAGAGCTATTTTCTCTTTTAACTTGCCTTCATTCAGGGAGCTTCAAGTGTGCATAGGGTACTTCATATTAGCCCCTTGGCTTAAGATAAAATGATTTGAGGTTGGATATAAGGAAGAAGTTCTTTATTGTGTGGGTGCCCAGAGAAGTGGTAAGCACCCCATCCCTTGCAATGTTCAAGGCCAGGTTGGACAGAGTTTTGGGACACATGGTCTAGTGTGAAGTGTCCCTGCCCATGGCAGTGGATTGGAACTGGACGATCTTCAGGTCCTTTTCGTTCCAAATCATTCTCTGATTCTACGATTTAATCAAGTTGCCTTCCAGAGGGGTAAGCTTTGTTAATGTGAAAGCCAGGTTTGTGAAGGCTTGGGCATCAGCATACTGACATCAGGGATAGACAGCCAAGGGATAACCTATCACCACAGCAGGACCCTTTAGCCCCTTTCCTCACGCTGTATTGATGAACCACATAAACTTATTCTCCTGGATAAGGTCACTTGGTTGGGAAGATCCTCTTGAAAAGGTGATGGCATGTGAGCTGGAGAGCAAGCACATCTTCCAAGATACTGATGTTAACAGTTCAGCAAATGTGTGATTTTTCTGAGCCAACAGCTTGTCAGACCCAAGCAAGATTTCCACATTTCCTCTTCCAGTGTTGGAAGCAAATCCCTCAGGATGTTCTGAAGAGTTTTTTCCTTGCCGCCTCTCTCTGTTGATGTTCTGGACCAGTTTATAAGTTAGCTCAAGCCAGAGACAAGTCCCAGAAGGTGCTAGGGATGCGAGCCCCTGATTGAGGGTGAAACGGAGGGGGAGAGTTTGTCCCTATTGACTAAATCTCTGCTAAGATACTGGTTCAGGAACTGAGAACAGACGCCATCTCATTTTCTTTGGTCTTTTGACCTTGGCCTGAAGTTGTAGGTATTCAGCAACAAGGGAGAAGCCTAGAGAGGAAAAGAGACATGTTCTAGGGCAGAGAGTGGTTGCTAAATCCCATACTGCAAGCTTGTGCAGTCATTATGAGTCCCCACTGCCTGACTTCAAGCAAGGCTATGAAAAGTGAAAGTCTATTCTTGATGAGGAACCACCTGCAGCCCCTGTTCCCCCTCTAGGAGGACAATGAGAGACCACTACAGACTTATCCTGACATCCCTGCAGAGTAACCAAAACACTGGGAAGCAAGAGCTGGTCGGCAGGAACCCAATGGCTTTAATGTATTAAGATGAGCATCTTCAGGTAGCATGGAGGAGCCGATTTGTGAGGCAAGCAGCAGCAGGCTGTGCATCTCCCATCTGTCCTGCATCCTTGGTCGTCCTTTCCGAGCAGATTTCCTCTGGTTTTATTTGCTTCGAAGCCAGGAGAGGGCAGCAATGCTCATAGACAGCCAACACAGTTCCAGCGCGGCTCCTCACTCCTCTTCATGTCTTGCAGTGGCACTCCAGCACGCTCGTCATGTTCGGATTGGTAATAGAGTAGAAAGGTGTCTCTGGACCTTCTACCTCAGGGGGAAGCCGTGTGGTAAAAGCCTCTTTTTATTTCAAAGGGAAACTTCTCCTTTTCAGCTTGGTTTGCATAGAGATGTGATTTAAAGACCCCATCCAACATTACAGACTGCGGCCAAGCAGCCTCTCCCCTGTCTTCTCATGCAGATAAGAGTCTGGAGATGTGTTAACAAGTGTCTTTGACTTAATTACACTCCTTTATGATCACTTAAGTCCTCTATCCACACCCAAATAGTGTATGAAATAGTCTTTCTCTTAATAAATGTTAACTAATTAGAGACACCAATCTCCGCCTAGCAGTGGGAGAAAGAGTTGAATTCAGGCTTATCAAAAGGAAGATCCATCTTACAGAGAGACCTGGGCAAGCTGGAAGAGTGAGTAAGCTAGAACTATATGAAGTTTAACATACAAATGAGAGGTCATATAGCTGAGTTAGGATCTGTGTGGCTGGGAGCAGCCTTGCTGAAAGGGACCTGATAGTCCTGGTGGGCAACAAGCTGAATGTGAGTGAGCAGTGCACTGCTGAAGCAAGAAAGATAAATTGCATCCAGGGCTGCATCTACAGGGAATTGCTGGCAAGGGTGGAGATACAGTCGCACCAAGCTATTCAGCACTTGTCCTGTTGTGGCCCCCATAATTCAAGACATGGGCAGGCTGAAGGGGATCCAAAGGAAGATAATGAAGAGGAACAAAGGTCTGGAGTACCTGCCCTGTAAAGAAAGTCTGAAGGAGTTAGGTCTATCCTCCCTGGAGATGGCTAGAGAGAACCTATTATTTATATCACAGTATTTCAGTACTTAAAGAGCAACTTTAGAGAGGATGGAGGCTCTCTCTTCACAAGGAGTCACATGGAGAAGGCAAGAGGCAACAGGCACAAGTTGCACCAGGACAGGTTTCATCTTGATATAAGAAAGAGCTTTTTAAATTGAGAACAATCAGCCACTGGAACAATCTCACCAGAGATGTGGTGGAGTTCTTAAGATGCAGTTGACAGGGTGTTAGATGACCTCATCTAACTCCCTTCCTCACAACAAGCTGGGCCAAAAAGATCTTCCAAAGTCTCTTCCAAACTGGGCTTTTCTATGGTTTTATGATACCATGAATATGGCTAAAAACGTCTATAGGAGCTGCAGCTCACAAATGGTCCAAACTGGATTCTTTTGACTCATTCATCATTGGCTTTCTACTTGCAGTTGAGTAGCTAAGATACTTCCCTGGTAGAAATAGGACATTTTTGATCAAAAAGGTTAGTTTGAGGACCAGAACACATCTGTGTTACCTTAGTGTAATGCTGGGGTTCCTATGAAAGTAAAAATCAGTAGATCCTACTCCTAAAAAAAGTAGTTTCTTGCTTGGTCCTTCCCAAGCTGGTGGAAGGTAGCAGTCTGACATCATTAGACTTTCAAAGTCATGGTCACCAAAGGAGAACCCGAGCTCCAGTCAGCATGGATCTCACACGGGAGATGTGATCTCTGGCCTCTCTCTTGATTTAAGGTCCCACCCACTGGATGAGTATTTAGCACATACCCTATTTTCTTCTGATTACTGTCACACGTAGGACCCTGGACCTCTGAATGTTGTACATAGAACGCTGGAGCTGGACCTCTGAATTAGTGCCCCTTTGTGAAGGAGTTCTTCTCCAAGGTGCCTGACCTTAGACTCCACCTCTGCCCTTGCACTTAATAGATGGTGGCTGCTTTTATCCTCTAAACCCTTCTGAATTTAAGCCTCTTCTGCCAGGATAGGCACCAGAAACTTCCCTCCCTCCTCTCCTTTCTCCACCTGTGATAAGCCAATTTAATGTTATCTTTCATGATCAAGCAAGAGTGATCCATAGGCGTAAAACCTGAGCTGTGGAGCTTTGCCAATCCAAAGACAGGCAAGGTGAGAGGGAAATGGCAAATGCTTCACTGATTTCACACCTGCTGCATGATGCGGCTTGTGAGCATGTGAAGCTGTTATAAAAACAGAAGAGTAATGCTTTAAAAGGACATAGTGTTGACGGGAAGTTGGCAGGTTGTTTATTTTCATACAAAACAATCCAAATGTAGACCGGTTACCCAATGGAAACTCCTTGGCATTGTATTTGCTACTCTGAGCCTCATGCAGCTCATTCCTTTCCAGCTGGAGTTCTGCAAAGAAACTTTCTGAGTCATCAGTGCTCACCCACATCCAGATGCCACCAGTCCTTTCAGTGCTTGAGGAGCAGGGGTTGAAGAGCACAGAAGTCAGCATCTAGGGCCACTGACTTGCCTTCCTGCTCTTTTACTCCCTTTCTGTCTTTATCTAATAAAATGCAGGGAGAACATTGTTTTGGTGGTATGTTGGTACTCAGTCCCCTGGTGTTTGAATCCTTTCTCTTGCACTGCTATCTCCCATGACAACAGGCCATATCATTAAAGCCATATCCCGGTGATGGACATGATAAAACGACACTTTGAATATATCAAAAGTACAAACCTGTGCACTTCCAGTGCCAAGCTTAAGCAAATCTCCTCTGTTTCTCAACACAGCCCATTAGCCAAGGCCCAAGACCATATGAACCACAGCCATGTAACAGCTTTTTATCAGCCAGGAATGTGGGCAGAAGCAGCTGATAATTAGGCATCTTGAACCTGTTTCCTTACCAGCCTGGGGAATTCTTTAGCAGGATAAAGTTACTAAGGATGCTGAAATGTTCTTTTATAATAGTATGACTATAAATCCTCTATAATGGTGTGTATGTGTATGTACATGTATATAAAACTAATCAGATGAGGGATGGGAAAGGATCCAGGCGAGATCAAACCACCTGCAAACCTTCAGCCATGCCTTAGCACATCAAGTCTTCCCTTGTCTCTCAACTCCTCTCTTTTGGATTCTTCTTTAGGCTGAGATCCTCAGGGTAGGCATACTTAACTATCAGCCTTCTTACCCTGTTCCTCAAGTTCCTTTCTTTAAACATTACCTCTCCTTGCACCAGCCTGTGAAGAACCTCATCAGTGCCAAGGACCATGCAATAGCTTGTTACCACTGAATCTCCTTAAAATAAGATGCACAAAGAGGAAAATTCATTTTGCATGGCTTTTTCCTTTCTCAGATATATTTCATTAGCTGCTCTTCTTGCTCACAAAGCCTTACTGCTTATTTAGATTTCTCTGTGTATAAACCCTCTTATTTAACGTATTTCCTTAGCTCCTTTTCTCATCCCACCTCAGCCCTGCTGCTCCTCTGCTGCCTCTCCCAAAACCAATAGATGATCTTCCTCAGAGCATCTGTAAGGAGCTGCTCCCTCCTGCACTGACCTTTAGATGAGAGGAAAGCCACGTTGCTTCACACAGACATCAGATCCTGAATATGTCAGTGTTGACTCATAAAGAGACTGTTGGAAAAATTCCAGCATTCTATGATGGAAAAGAAAAAATTGGGGCAAAAAACAGAAAGAAAAAAAAAAAAGGAGGTGACAGAAGTAAAAGAAAATGTCAATTTTTGATTGTGTTTTTTTTTTTCCTTACTCTACTGGTTCTTTTTATTCCCCTTCATTGTGTTGGCTTCTGGTTAAGCCACGCAAACCTAGTTGCTCATCTATTGTGTCGTTTACTGATAGATTAGCAAGCAGAGAACTACCAACCTTACACCAGCCTTGCAAAACTCTCACCACTGGTTTCATCACTGAATTCATACAATCAGCACATAACAGTTCAGCCTGTTTCTTGCTAACCATACAAACTGCAGAGGAGAGCTCTGAATGCCCAAAGAAGTGGTGCATACACTTGAAGGATACTCCTGATGAAAGAAAACTTGCTACCCTCATACTGCTCCCAGTGACATGAAAGGAAATGAAGCACAGAAGTCACTTTCAGGTCTAAACAAATCAACAGGGCCATAAAGCAGCAACTGTGAGTTCAGAACTTTTAGGGTATAAATTCTTTGAGATTGTGTTTATTATATAGATAGTACTTCATACAGCACTGCAGTGTTACTCTATTACTGGTAGTGGAAATGTTATGCTCATATCTCAGTGCAGTAGCTATGACTGGCAACAGCTTCATTTCCCTTTGGGTTAAATTGAATGAAAAGACCTGAGACAATATATCAGCTCTCAGTCTCCAAAAGTTCTTCAAACTTCCAAAACCTCCTGTTTCCTGCCACTGCTCTTACAGACTCTTTTGATCAGTACTGTTGTTCTCTAGTCCCCTTGGTGATCTGATTTAGCTCAGTCAACAGTCAGAAAAAAAAACAGAATATTAAAATAACCGAATGTTTTTCTGTGAGGTGAGTGTGCTGCACCAATTCATTTCGTTCAGGCACAGAATAATGCTAAAACCATAGAGCCAAGGAATGGTTTGGGTTGGAAAGGTCCTTAAGATCTCAACCCCCTGCCATGGGCAGGGACACCTTATACTAGACTATGTTGATCAAGGCTCTGTCTCATGTGGCCTTGAATTCTGCCAGGGAGGGAGCATTCACCACTTCTCTGGGTAGTCTTTGCCAGAATCTCATCACCCTTACAATGGAGAACTTCTTCCTTATATCTAACCTGAACTTCCTCTGTTTCAGTTGGAACCCATCACCCCTTGTCTTATCACTCCAGTCCCTGATGAAGAGTCCCTCCCCAAGCATCCTTGGTAGCTCCCTTCAGACACTGGAAGCTGCTTTGAGGTCTCTACACAGCTTCTCTTCTCCAGGCTGAACAACCCCAATGTTCTCAGCCCATCTCCATATGGGAGGTGCTCCAGCCCATGATCATCCTCGTTGCCTCCTCTGGACTTGCTCCAACAGCTCTGCGTCCTTCTTATGTTGAACTGGTTAGAAACATTACATAGGCTTACCTAACTAAGCAGAGACATGGAAAGTGGCCACATGCACATTCATTGGAAAGGGAAGTACAAATTGGTAATTTAAATCATACTGAAAGTTTTCTTTCTGATATGAAGGACAGACAGTGTTGACCCAAACACTGCATCTTTGGTGAAGTGTGGCAACCAATTAAGTACTGGCCACTGTGAGTTACAAGTTCCTCATGGTGATAGATTGCCACCTTTGCAATCAAATCCCAGGTATTAGATTTCTTTCACCGTGCATTACAAAAACCAGTACCAAACCTTAGAGATTCCCGTACCCCCCAGAAAATGTAAGAAGTACAACAAATAAAAGTGTTAAATGCTGTATAAAACCAGCAGGGAAAAGTTTGCTTTGAAAGGCAAAGGAACTGCATCAGATGAATCATCTCATTTTTACTTTCTTAATAAGTACAATGCAGCACACTCTGCGCAGTCTGTGTCCACCCCCCACTACATGGCATTACAGAAGAAAATGTAATGCTGAGGGGAAGGGAAAAAAAAACAGGACTACTATTAGGAGAGTGGTGAATCTCGTTCTTTGAGTTAAAAAAACCCTTATTTTAGTATCATAAAATCAGTGAACAGTTAGGCTTGTAAAGGACCTTAAGATCATCCAGTTTCAATCTCCCTGCCATGGGCAGGGACACCTCATAACATGCCATCCAAGGCTATGTCCAACCCAGCCTTGAACATAACCAGCGATGGAACATTCACAACTTCCTTGGGCAAAGCATTCCAGTGCCTCACCACCCTTATAATAAAGAACTTCCTCCTTATATCCAGTCTAAACTTCCCCTCTTGAAGTTTGAACCCGTTATCCCCTGTCCTATCACTACAGTCCCTAACAAAAAGGCCCTCCCCAACATATTTATAAGCCCCCTTCAGATACTGGAAGGCTGCTACGAGGTCACCATGGAGCCTTTTCTTCTCCAGGCTGAACAGCCTCAACTTTCTCATCCTATCTTCATATGGGAGGTACTCCACTCCACTGATCATCCTCGTGGCCCTCCTCTGGAATTGTTCGAACACTTCCATGTCCTTTTTATGTTGAAGACAGCAGAAATGCACAGAATACTCCAAGTGAGGTCTCATGAGAGCAGAGTACAGGGGCAGGATCACCTCCTTTGACCTGCTGGTCACACTCCTTTTGATGCACCCCAGGATATGGTTGGCTTTCTAGGCTGCGAATGTACACTGAATCCAGCTTATGTTAATTTTCTCCTCAACCAACACCCTCAAGTCCTTCTCCTCAGGGCTGCTCTGAAATCTCTTCTCGGCCCAACCTGGAGCTTTGCTTGAGATTGCTCCGACCCAGGTGGAGGATCTTGCACTTGGCATGGTTAAACTTCATCAGGTTGGCATCAGCCCACCTCACAAGCGTGTCAAGGTCCCTCTGCATGGCATTCCTTCCCTCCAACGTATCAACCGAACCACACAGCTTGGTGTCAACTTGCTGAGGACACACTCAATCCCAATGTCCACGTCACTGACAAAGATGTTGAACAAGACTGGTCCCAACACCGATCCCTGAGGAACACCACTCATTACTGGTTTCCAGCTGGCCACTGAGCCATTGAACACAATTGTGTGTGGCCATCCAGTCAGTTCTTTATCCACCGAGTGGTCCACCTATTAAATTGATGTCTCTCCAACTTAGAGACAAGGATATCATGTGAGACAGTGTCAAACACATTGCACAAGTCCAGATAGATGACATCAACTGCTCAACCCCTGTCCTTCAGTTCTGTAGCCCCATCATAGAAGGCCACCAGATTGGTCAGGCAGGATTTCCCCTTAGGGAAACTATGCTGGATGTCACCAAGCACCTTATTTTTTTCATGTGCCTCAGCATGCTTTCCAGGAGAATCCGCTCCAAGATTTTGCCAGGCACAGAGGTGAGGCTGACTGCTCTGTAGTACCCGGCTCATCCATTTTCCCCTTGAAAATGGGGGTTATATTTCCCTTTTTCCAATCGTTGGCAACTTCGCCTGACTGCCATGATTTTTCAAATATGATGGACAGTGGATTAGAAACTTTATTTGCCAGCTCCTTCAGGTCCCGCGGATGGATTTCATCAGGTCCCATGGGTTCGTATACATTCAAGGTTCCTAAGATGGTCTCAAGCCATATCCCTGAATACTGCTGTCATCCCTGCTTTCTTATCTGATGACACATTGAAATCCGCTGCACTCACTTAATTTCAAAGAGAGAGGTCAGATCAATCCATTGAGCCCCCATAGCAGATGCCTTCAGTTGAACACCGACTCTTTTAGAAAAATGACCTATGCCCCAAATCATGTCTCTATTTTGAGGTCCATTTGCGACAGCATTCTCAAAATCATAGACTCTGGTGGACCAGAAACTGGATACACATCCAAAACAGAAAGGACTGAGTGTATGGGTGTCATCTGACTCCCACTATGGAATCCTGCTAGTTCTGAGCATCCAAATACTGGGCAAGTATTGGTAAACTGCAAAGGATGGTGCAGAACAACTAAAGTTACTTTAAAAGTCAGGAGGGATAGGAGATTAAAAGGAAACAATATGCACAATTTGTCTACTCTGTGACTAAGGGGACCAGAACTGTCTGTAAGCATCTGCAGAATGTAAAAACAACGAAGAATTAGAAAGATGGGTTTAGAGTGAGACAATGAGTATTATTAGGAGCAGTGGGAAGTGAAAGAAAGCATAGCTTGAATTCTGTAAGAGTTTAATATATTCCGCTGTAGACATTGTTATTGTATAATGGTCTTTCTAAACACTTCATCTTTTTTTTTAATGGAGAACTTTGGCCTTTTCCAGAAATATCTGGGTTTTTTTAAGAATCACAATTCATCTTCTTTTTTCCGCCTTATTTAAATAGAAATAATAAAAGAATGGTTCTGCTTTTGAGTGTCTGACATATAAAGCAATGCCATCTGTAGTCTTATTTTTAAGAAGAGGGATTATATACTAAAAGGCTTTCAGCTGGAGCCCACTCTGATGCCTGTGTTGCTGTAAATGCAGAAGGGCTCCAAGAGCTCCTTTGGGACACATGGAGTCAGTATTAGGGGCACCTCAGAAACAGGATTATAAAGAGCAAATAGCAGGGAATTAATGGCAGAAAAGGAAATGGGTTACCAGAGAAATCCATCCTCCCAAATATGTATTCAGTGCCTTACTGACTTTATATGTGTGCATACATATATATATACGTAAGTATATATGGGAATCAGAGAGTCATATAATCATAGAACCAACTAAGTTGGAAAAGACCCTTAAGACCATCAAGTCCAACCATTACCCCAAGACTGCCAAGACCACCACTAAACTATATCAGTGAATATATATACATAGAGACACACATATACAGATGCATAGTTATACATATACACAGATAAATACATATATACATACATATATACGGGGAACTGCTGT
The DNA here is from genome assembly GCA_032466535.1 of Forpus xanthops. Classification (NCBI taxonomy): domain Eukaryota; kingdom Metazoa; phylum Chordata; class Aves; order Psittaciformes; family Psittacidae; genus Forpus; species Forpus xanthops. The sequence goes on from JASSUY010055004.1 coordinate 29,042, forward strand.
TTCTATGTGAAGTTTTATAGAAAATTAATGCCATACTTGACAAATCTGGGTTGCAGATGGTGGGGGAATATTTAATATCTGATGATAAGAGGTTCCCACAAGCTGATGCAAAATGTTCTAGAAGGCTCTCTGAAGCTCTTGAGGAAAGAGAGATGTATAGATAAGAAGGTAGGTAGGTAGGTACGTAGATAGATAGACAGATGGACTGTGCTTCCTCCAACACCTTTTAAGTGGAAACTACCTTTAAATGCTTCACAGAATAAGTTGTTCTCTTTTTTTATTATCTTCAACATTTGGTTTCACAGGAATCTTATGGATTTCCTAAAGATGGAATAATTTCAGCATCTGATACCTGCAGTATGACCAGAGTACTTTGACTGCTCAAAACACACTGAAAGAGGTATCCCCTCTTAACCAAAAGACTTCAGGACAGCCTTGTGTCCAAACAAAGCTCCTTTAATGGTGTGGGTTTCTTACTTAAAATGATCTAGCTAGTATATGACAAGAACACGTCTATCTTAAAACACTGAGCACTAAGATAATACTTGAGAATATCTTTACCAGGCAGTCAGACCCCTGAAATGACCAATAAACCTGCTCCTCTCCCCTGAAGGCATGAAGAAAGTACTCTTTCAATATGACCATGCAGCAAGTAACTATGGGTAATGCTGAAGGGAGCAAATAGCACATATTTTAGGTGTTTACAATGCAGGCATTGCTGTTTGAACCAGTTGTCCAGACATGGGAGTTCACACGTTCTTCCTGACTATGTCTGCTTGAGCCTGTCTGCCTTATGGGACCTTTTATCTCTCTGTGGTGGTATCCAGCTAGATTACCTCCCACATATACTGACTAATTCCTGTTCTTTGCCCAATTACCACATACCAATTCTCCAAGCAAAAAGCAAAGCATCTGCACCCACTGAAATGATGGCCATGAAATGAATCCAGAATGTGTCTCCTATTTCCAGTTCTCCTTGTAGTAAATCTGTGCTAGTCAGAGCTGTGCTTTCCTATGCAAGTGTATAATCAAATAAGAGATGACAATAAACACTCTCAAATGTGCTCCATGTGGAGCAGAGGAGCTGACACAAAAAAGCCAAAGTGATTTCAGTCCCAAGGTTTATTATATGCCCTGTTTAATTGCTTATAGTTCACATGAGGAAAACAATAATTTCTCATTTCTTTCTTAATTGCACTCAAAAATGAAGAATCCAACTGCATTTTCCCCTCTTTCAATCATTAGACCACACTAGTATTATGACAGAGGTTTTTCAGTATTATTCTCCTGTTGATTTGCATGGTGGATGGTTTATATTGCTAATTAGCATCTATTAAAGCCATTATCTCATTCAAGCCTTGATGAATGGATATGGAAAGGAATAAGGCGTCAGAATAAATCAGAGCATGAGAAACTGACTTCTCTTTTTACTGCCCATTGGGAAATCTCTCAGAGTTGAACTAGAATATGGCTGTAGTCTGCATGTGAATATAATATATGCACTTGTACTGTTGTTATTATAGTAATTAGCATGTCTCTCAAGCATGTCACCTAAGGTACGGGTGCTACAGAACATAAGAGGCATCATATTAGGTTCATCTTGAAGGATTTTAGGGGGGTGAAGCATCCAGACTTCGCTGTCTTCCTGCCTGTACTGTCCACCTGCCCCTCCCCATTAAATAAACACAACAGTCGCACAACAGTCAAAGCCATTGAAAGATTTGACTGCAAAGTGGATACACAACAGAGGAGTTGGATGACCTTGGCAATCACATGTTTATTTAGTATGTTATAATGAAAAGTTGCTCTTTCGTATGCTCAGTAGCCAGGTTGTGAACACCCTTCTATAGGTTGTCTATGGCCAAGATGTCACCAAAGCTTTGACCTGCTGGATGCTGATACTAACAACTAATGCTTCTAAAGCCAAAATTACACTTAACATGGCTTTAGGCAATGTTGTTAAACCTCTTCCTTTATCACAAATCTGTTTCAAGCTCATATCAGCATTTTGGAGTTGAAGTAGTGCCCCTTATCTACCATTCACAAGAGTGCTTTCATCTTCTTGCCAAAGCCCTGCAATTTGAATTTCAGTGAAGGAACTTAATGGTCACCATGGGCAATGCCTGTAGAAAACAGTACCAGAGGAGGAATCAATGATGTGCTAAGATCATTGCTTTTTATGTGAACATGGTTGTCTGCTCATCTGTCTTTTAACACTGTTTTCAAACTACTGCAGGAGCAATCTGTTCTTTCAGTCCTTACTGCAGTGGAGTTTTGCTTCAAGTCTGGATGCTTCTGCAACTAAAAGGACATTAATTCCAAATCGAAATAATTCGTAGATTGCAGATTCCAAGGGGTTGAAATGTTTAATTTAAGAGGCAATGAATGACCCAATGGAGAAGGCCATCTTTAGATGAATACAGAGAGATCTTGGACAGCCCCACTCAAAACATTGCTGTCTGTACTGACAAGATCGCCAGTTACTGATTGTCATGTACAGGAGGACATCAGATTATAAATGTGTCAGTCTACATACAAATCCATTTAGTTTTGTATTACTACAATCCTGGGTACTCCAGCAACAACAGCAAACCACAGCTCAGATACCCTTGTGAAAGACAGGCAGAGCAGGAGGTTATCTTTGCTCATAGCCTGCCCCAAGTATGCTCTTTAAGCCATTACTGAGGGTCTGATCTGTCCTAAACTGGTTTTGAACTGGTTTTCCTATGAGTTGACATGCTTGTTCTCTGTGTGTGTTGCCTATTCTGTATGTCTTCCTTTTACACTCTCTATCTCAATTAAAACTCATCTGGCAAAAGAGGAAAGACCTCAAAGTTTCTCTGAGGTTGTATTTCCGCATGCTTCAAAATCAACATAAGTCTATATGGAAATAAGCTTCATTAATTTGACACTCATGTACCACTGTTTTTCTCTTGGCTAAAAGGTGTGTAAGATCATTTACCTCTTCAAATAAGCATAACAAGTCCTACTTTACACTCTGCCAGTCAAAGAATAGGAGAGTAAAGCTCTGACCACTAATCTTGGTTCTATTTAGTGGAGGACTAAGAGCTCTGTTTTCTTTGATATGAATATTCCTGAGGTGAAAAACAAGTCTCTAGTCTCTTCTTGCAAGTCGTAGTAGAAATGTTAGAGCACAGTGAGGGTAAGGCATGTGTTTCTGAATGTAAGAGTAGATAGTTTCTAGGTGTGGATGATTGGTTGACCCAGACTGATTCAACCTATGGTGTGTACTCTGCAAAGAACTGAAATCATAGAAAGTGAATAGAAATTGTACATGGGAATAATTTCAAGTTTACACATAAATAAGGAGAAAGGATTATACACCATTCTGCATGATTGAATAAGCCAAACTGAGGGTATATAAACCAGCATGTGGATAGTTAATTGCAAGGCTCATTTTTAAGTGTCCAAAACTCAAAACCCACTGCAGCAGCACTGTGTAAAATCCATTCTGAAAAACTATCTGGCTGCTGCGTTACAGAAGGTTATGAGTCCCTACTGTGAAATATCAACTCCTGTGTTCCTTTGTTCATGGGGTTTATGCTTCTTTGAGAGTTTTGAACAGAGAAGCAGGAAGAAAACCAGTTTGTGTGACTAATTCTTGCTCGATACTCTGTCAAAGGAACTTTTCAGTTCCATTGTGCATTAAAAACAAAGATAAAACAGCAGAGACCTGGCCAGGTGGGAAAGTCAAGAATGAACGAAAACTAGGAAACTCACAGAAATATGTGACCAAGCCTCATGAAGTATGGAATCAAAAAGGCTCCTCCATAAGGACCCCAAAATGCAGTTCTGTTGCAATCTAGAATGTACTGGAAACTGCTGAAATAATGATAGGAGAAAAGGATCTGTGTTCTAAGACAATAATCAAAAGACATAGTATGGCTAGATTTGGAAAGGACCTTAAGATTCAGTTCCAATCCCCCACCATGGGCAAGGACAACTCCCACTAGACCAGGTTGCAAAAAGCCCCATCCAACCTGCTCCAATGGAGCATTCACAACTTCCTTGAAAACATTCTGGTTTCTAAATCTTAATTTTCCCCTTTTCCCTGTAAATCTAAAGGTCATAGAAGAGTTCATAGATCACAGAACAGTTAGGGTTGGAAAGGACCTAAAGATCATCCAGTTCCAACCCTCAAATCTTTGTTGAACATATTTATCTGGCTTGAGTTCAAGAAAGCATACATTTAGAGATACAAAGAAAGTTTAATGCTTCTTCCTCTATTCACTTTAATTCAAGTTTTAGGAAGATCCACTTCAAAACTCTATCTGATTCTAAATGCCCTCACATTGGCACTGAAGAGCATCTCCAAGCTCTTCTAGCCGTCTTGTCACCAGTTCTAACATGTCCTATAGATCATCATCAAGTTGCCTCTTCTTGCTCAGTTGGACAAGTCTCATGCTCTGAGATGTTACCAGCGTGAGTGACGTCTCTCTATTACTATTCAAGTCAGCTGTGCTAAGGTGGTTCTTCGTAACTCTGAGTCAAAGGGCAAAACAGGAGGTGTAGAGGGGGTTTAAGTAAGTGTCAGGATAGAAATGCAATTTTGGTAACTCAAGGATAACTCTCAACATTATGGAGTAGGGAAGATGGAGGGATAGCTGGAAAAGTCTGCAGGGATAGTGTTGATACAGATATAAAAATGTGCTTAAAAGTTTGTGTGAAAAGGTGTATATTTGTGAGTTTATTTCTATGAGTATCTCCATAGATTCCAAATAAATGAATATTTTGGTGCAATTGTGTTGACTCTTCATTGGTAGATTTTGTGGGCTTTACTTTTTATTTCTTCAATTTTTATTGTGTTGCAGTAGAGACTCATCTGCTACATGCTCCAGCTTATGTGAGATGCCAGCAGGTGAAATCTGCCCTTCAGTCTATTGCAAAGCTAATGATTCATTGGAGTAATTGCTTTGGTTCCTGTAGTATTATAGAGACAGCCTTTCCTTTCATCCATAAATCTTCTCTCCCCCCTCTCTCTTCTCCTCTCACCTTCATCTTCCCCTCACTTTTCCTTCACCTTCCTTCTACCTTTCCTTTCCTTTCCTTTCCTTTCCTTTCCTTTCCTTTCCTTTCCTTTCCTTTCCTTTCCTTTCCTGTCCTGTCCTGTCCTTTCTTTTCCTTTCCTTTCCTTTCCTTTCCTTTCCTTTCCTTTCCTTTCCTTTCCTTTCCTTTCCTTTCCTTTCCTTTCCTTCCTTGCCCTTCTCTTCCTCAGCATCCCCTCTTCAGAAAAACCCTGAAACCAAACAGAAGCCATTGCTTGTGTCAGTGTTTTAGGAGGTGAAAAAGGTTATTTAGTCTTAGGAAGTGCTAATAACAGAGATGATAATCCATCACCTGTGTTCCTGTAAAGGAGACCTCTCCCTGTAAACCACTGCATCGTGATGTGCAGGTGATGGTATCCCTGCAACAGGCGAATGAGAATGGCTGTAGATTAAGTTTTTAACTAGTGGCATACAGTCCATATCCAGGCTATCTTAAATAACCAAATCATCTGATGAAGCATTGTACATATGGAGGACAAACATAAGGAAGGAGGAGACTACTTGTACTTCTGAACACAAGGTTATGTCTACCAGCATTCCTTCACAGTCCCAAAGGGCATTGCTTAGGTCAGCTTCTATGTGTATTCCCAAACACATTTCCTCCCTAAAGAAGGTGGCTCTATCTAAACCATCTACCAGACATAGCCCTTAGTCTATGCTGTTCCCTAAACCACACCTTGTGCATGTCCTGAGTGAACTCCAGATGCTTTTGGCACAGACCAAAGCATCCCAGAATGAGGCAGGATGGACCATCACAGGTCAGTAGTTGATTGTCCTGGATCCAGCTGTAGCAGCTATTTTTCTCCTTCCTTGTACCTGGTGCAGTGCTGAGTTACTGGCTGGCCTTAAACCATGTTCTTCTTATGTGCACCTCCCTATACTGAGGTCACGCAAAGTGCTCTGTAGAGCTGTTCATAGTCTAGATTGGTTTCCGTGAGTACAAACAGTGCTCAAATAGCTCTCTTTTCTCTAAGTTCTTTATTGCAACAAGTCTAAGAGTACTGTATTTTGACAACCAAGAATCATATCCAAAAGTAAATCACACAAGTAAAGGACATAGCATGCCCAAAGAACCCTCTATTCCTTACGCTCTCATTTTGCTTCATCTAAGCAAGCCCTCTGTCAAAACAAGCAAAAAATATTCCTACTCCAATTTCATTTTACTCCTTCACTGGTCTACCAAAACAAACAGAAATACCCAAATGGTTGTTTTGCACAAAAGACTAAAAAGGATGGTACCTTCAGAGGCTTGGTATGTCCTCCCTACAAAGAAACAAAATCTGGCATTTACCAGATACTGCTATTTTTAGTGATCCCAGTTCTGTTTCTCCTTCTTTGTGAGTCTTTGACACCAATGGGTTGCTAGCATTGAGTGGCAATTATGGCTGTCTACACAGCAGCGCAAAACATATGGCCATGGAAACTGCTGTATCTCAAGATGTCTTGATTTACCAACTCTGTATGTATTTGGTTGGTCTCACAGTACTCAGTGTACCCAAAGATGCATATACAAAAGTGACTGCTAACAAAAAATAGCCTGTATTTCTCTTAGTGGCTTGATGTTTTATGGACTTCTCTGTTTTGTGCCAGTGAATTGAAGCAGAATAGACTGAATTTAACATCAACAGTCTAGGAAATGTGCCAGCTAATAAACACTACAGTAAACAGGGAATCCCACGTGCTTGCAGGTGTCTCTCCTGATCTGTAGGACAAGAGCAATATGTTTGGGACTATTATAACATTAAAAGTCATTTCAATGAATTCCTAAGGTATTAAATTGCCATGGTGCAATCAACACTGGCACAGATTTCTCCCAGTAGAGTTCGAAGTGGAACAGAAGGATATGAATAGATGTGCATAGAAGCTGAGAAAGTCAGGTTAAATTGTTCTTTGAAACAGAATCATAGAATTCAGCATACAAGAAATCACATTCCCTGAAATTGAACATAAGCCGGCTTCAGGATGCGCTCACAGCCCAGAGACCAACCGTATCCTGGGCTGCATCAAATGGAGCGTGGCCAGCAGGTCGAAGGAAGTGATCCTGCCCCTCTACTCTGCTCTCCTGAGACCTCACTTGGAGTATCATGTGCAGTTCTGGTGTCCTCAACATAAAAAGGACATGGAACTGTTGGAACAAGTCCAGAGGAGACCATGAGGATGACCAGGGGACAGGAGCACCTCCCATAAGGAGACAGGCTGAGAACACTGGGGTGCTCAGCCTGGGGAAGAGAAGCTGCTTGGAGATCTCCTGACAGCCTTCCAGTATCTGAAGGGACCTATAAGGATGCTGGGGAGGGACTCTTCATTAGGGACTGTGGAGATAGGACAAGGGGTAACGGTCTCAAACTGAAACGGGAAGCTCAGTTTGGATATTAAGAAGAAGTTCTTTACTGTGAGAGTGCTGAAGCACTGGCACACGCTGCCCAAAGAAGTGGTAAATGCTCCATCCCTAGTAATGTTCAAGGCCAGGTTGGATGGAGCCTTGGATGACATGGTGCAGTGTGAACTGTCCCTGCTCATGGCAGGGGTTGGAACTGGATGATCTTAAGGTCCCTTCCAACCTAAACCATTCTACTGTTCTATAATTTTAACCATTGTTTTCCACTGGTAATAAAAAAGAATTCCAAACCACAAGCAAGTTTATTCTTAACATCTTTGAAGGAGATATGGAAAGATTGTTGCTTACTCACTGTCAGATTTTAAGAAAACAAGAAATAAACCCCAATTTCTTTTAGGAAACTTCACAATTTTTCTAGTTATTTCCAGTTACCTGTAGTTACTTGGGAGAATTTCAGGGCGATCTGAAGGCAGTTAACTCTGGCAAATCAAAAGTTGCAAGTACAGATACTATGAAATAATACCTTTGAGAGAGAGTAATAGCAGGCAGTAGAAATCTTAATGATGGTGGACAAGCTTACCTTAAACACTGCAACTGCAACAAGCACCTACCATTTGTTAATGGAAGGAAGACATCTTAATGCTTTCCAGCATGGACTATTGATTTTTTATGCTGGGAGAGCTAAAAACATGCAGCATTTTAGCTCAGTTATACCACTAATATTGCTCTGCTTTCATATGTGCTGCACTTACTTACAGTGACTTTTTATTCAGGCAGAGGACTGGATTTCTTTGCCTGGAGAAAAAATGGCCTGAGACAAAATATCCATAATCCAGAGCCTATGGGTAAAAAAAAAAAACCCATAGTTACATAGCATCACCAGTTTTGGGGAGGAAAATAGGCCTTGCTGCGTGTCAGTATGACCTTCTATACCTATCAGCTTTACACTGGGATGAAGGAATTAAATCTCAGCTTTTATAGGCATGCAGTATGGAGAAGTGTTTTGGAAGACTGAGACTATTTAAAGTTCCAGGGAAATCAAGGATAGAATTTGATAATAAAATTCACAGAGATGGAAGGGAGTTCCTGAGGTCAGTTATTTCAGGTTTTGCCATGAGGCATAACCGGTTCCACCTTGATCTACTTGTGTAGGGTGTGCTGTCATTCTTCCCACTTAAGCACTTCCCACCCTTTCCAACAGTCAATCCTTGTGCATCGTTATTCTTCCTCAGGAAAGGATTTTGATAACTTCCAAGCTTATGTCCCATGTTTGAATGTAGTCTTTCATTCCCTGGGCCATCCCCCACGGACCTTCACTCTGGACTATTCACTTTATCCCAGCAAAATGATTTTACATACCTAAAGACTCTTTTATAAGCTCCTTTCATTAAGCCTCCCCAGTAATGACACATTGGAATGTTTTCCTGTACTTATTTATTGGTTAGGATTTGTGTGAGGTTTCGAACTTCAGTTGACGGTGAGCAGTCAGCATAGCCTGCAGTGCATTTGTTACAGGCCTGGAAATTCGACTTGTATCTCACTTCCAGATAGCATAAATAGTGTGGGCTGGGCATTCAAAGGAATATAAAACTTTTTATAGCCTTTGGTGACATAAAATAATAAGTCTGGGCCATTAGTCCCCAAATCATGCACTGACTTTGTAGAATCATGGAATCACAGAATGGCTTGGGCTGGAAAGGACCTTAAGGGCATCCAGTTCCAACCCCTTGCAGCAAGAAAAGTGGATTAGAAAAGTCCCTGTAATAAGGAAAGTGGATTTCAGAGAAGTGAAAACACTTTCCTTCCTTCCCTCTGGAAAGCACAATCCATCACTCTTTAGTCAACTGAGGTCAACTTCAGTGTCCACAAACTCCTCCTGCAGAGTTTTCTTTCTTCCTGACCCAAAGGATTATCCCCAGCATGATCCATGACTCCATGGGCCGCCTATCCTGCTGTATTACATTGTTCCTCCTTACCTACAGAATCAAACCCCCTTTTCTGCCAGGACTTCTTTTCTGCACATCGGTTACTCAAAACCAGCAAACCCCTTCTCCTCCTTCCATTACCTTTTTCTGATGAACAGGAACTGTGGTACTCCCCTCAGACTGCACCATCCCATTCTTCCTGCCCAGGATAACATCACCCAGTTCCTGTCTGATTCATTACCCAGCCATTTACTGAGCTTACCTCTCACCTCTTCCTCAACTTCAGTCTCACACAGAGGCCATAAATAGTCTATATATAATACATATATATACACCAGGTCCTCCCTCTTTCCTCCACCCAAAGCTGTGTATAAGTGTGGGACAACAAGCCTGACCTTTGATTGACTGATTTTCATCACGCTGATGAATCACAGTGATGGGTAAGCACGAGGAATTCAAATACTTCTGTCTATTCCTCAGGTTTGAGCATAGGCACCTCAGATGCTTAGGAAGATGACTTGTTATGTTTCATCCTTCTCACACTGCCACAGTTTCCTTCTTGCCTCTCACAAGAGCAATGCTGTGGTAGCTGATGCCCTATGGTAAAGCTCAAGGCATTCCCAAGTATCCATACTGATCATGTAAATCTTCCTTCAACGTTCTCTTTGTAGCCTGTTTGGGTATTTAAGACATTTTTAATCCTTTCACTATTCAGACAGCTCCTTCTTGCTCTTTTGAGAGAGAATTTCTCTTCCATTGTGATCTTCAGGCACTTCACATTAATACCCCATAATTCTCTTGAATGATAATGTGCGTAAGTGACATTGCAGCATGAAAACTCTTCATTAACACAGATTGTTTAGGTCCTGATTAGAAGCCAGAAGAGGAATTCATTCCAGTCCTTTCAGGACTTCCCTTCTCTCACAACTTCTGCTGTTACACCTTTCCTTCTTCCATTTTATCCTGCACAAGTACACGTTGTCATCTTTTCTCAGTATCCTTATTTTCAGAGTTTATGGGGCATGGAGGCATCTACCTTCCACATGACGAGGAAGTGAAAGGTGTTGACAGCAGGTGAAAGAATGAGTGTGATGTTTGAATAACAGCGATGTCTACAGCTGCACATCAGACCTCATTTTCCGATGTGTCATCATTTCCGCAGACCCCTGGAGTTATTTTCCATCGTCTTGAAGCACTTTTCATCTCAACTGTTTCTTCTTATATAAGAAGTAGAAACTCCAGCAACATAAGGAAACTGGAGATGGGATAGCTGTCATTTTCCTCAAGCTTAAACACTAATGTATGTTACATTGTGTAAGTTAATCAGAGGGCTGGAGCAGACTGAGAGAACTGGGCTGGTTCAGCCTGGAGAAGGGAAAGCTCCTTAAGGGGGGGATCTTAATGCAGTTTCCGGTGATGCACGGAGCAACCTGTGCCAACACCTCACCACCCTCACACTAAAGATCTTCTTCCTTATCTCCAGCCTGAACTTCTCCTGTTTCAGTCTGAACCCATCGCACCCTTGTCCTGTCACTACAGGCCCTGATGAAGAGCCCCTCTACAGTATCCTTGTAGCCCCCTTCAGACACTGGAGGCTTCTCTGAGGTCTCCACACTGCTTCTCTTCTCCAGACTGAGCAGCCCCAATTGCCTCAGAATGCCTTCATATGGTAGGTGCTCTAATAGGTAACACTCCTCTAGATAGGATGGGATGTGTATCAGCTTGGCATAATATGTCAGGGGGACAGATGGCACATCAGAAACCAACCATTCCTGTTTCCTTCTCTCTTCTTCTTGGGAGTTGAATGAGGCACATAGAGCTGCAGGAAGAGATGGATGCAGGGAAGCTGGTATGTGACTTAGAGTGAGCTATATGAAAGCCAAAAGTTTAACCAAAGCATAACTTCAGCTTATGTTTTTTTTTCCTGGGTGGTAGGTGGGTCAGTAAACCTCTAATGGCTCAGGTAGGTCTTGAACTTGCAGTTTAAATCAGATATCATTATTTCTCTCAGAAAAGTGGCTGCTTTGGCTGTTTTGAAGAAGTGATATTTCTCTGTGAAATGCCTCCTTCCAGGGGATTTGTCTTTTATAATAAACAATACAACACAGCCCTCCTTCCCCTTCACTCCAATCCCAAACCATCACTTGACATTTTTCAGTCTCTTATGAAAGCCCTTAAAGTTTTGCATTTCATCTGAAAAAGGTTCCCATTCTGAAGAAACTCTGAAATGTTATATGAGATAAAGAAAGAAATGCTGCAACTATTTTCCAGGCAGTCTCGCTTGTTCCTTTAGGCTCCGTTATAATAAAACACATGAGCTTTTCTTGGTCAGATTCTTAGAGAATTTTAATGATGTGGCCAGCAGGAAACCAATTCCCCACTCTAGTTTGCTGAGCAGATCTTTATGTTGGCCTTACCACTGTTGCTCCTCACTTGTACCACTGACAGAAGAGTCAGCCACTGAGATTTTGTGCATGCAAGTGGCAGGGGGTTGGAACTAGGTGATCTTAAGGTCTTTTCCAACCCTAATTATTGTACAATTCTATGATCATGGTGGTCTTGGAGTGGCATGGACTGTCACTATGGGATCTGCAAGGCTGTTAGCATGTGTGTCCATGAGTGGGTGCACATGTGTGTTATTCTGTCCCATCATGTAAGCATGCAGACTTGCTTGTTCATATTATTGATCATGGTGCTTTCACGCAGCTCTTTGTATGCTTATATAATGGAGGTGTCTGAACCTGTGTGAACATGGGAATCTCCCCACATGTGACTTTGGAAGGTTGAAATCCTCATGCTATGTATGTAGACATCATAGCAGCCTTCCAGTATCTAAAGGGGGCTACAAGGATGCTGGAGAGGCACTCTTCATCAGGGACTGTAGTGATAGGACAAGGGGTGATGGGTTCAAACTGAAACAGGGGAAGTTTAGATTGGATATAAGAAAGAAGTTCTTTACTGTGGGGGTAGTGAAGTGGTACCCAGAGAAGTGGTAAATACTCCATCCCTGGCAGTGTTCAAGGCCAGGCTGGACAGAGTTTTGGGTGACATGCTCTAGTGTGAGGTGTCCCTGGGCATGACAGGGGGTTGGAACTGGATGGTCTTAAAATCATTTCCAGCCTTAACTATTCCATGATTCTGTATGCACTGTCCTGTGCATCTCTGTGTATGTTTTACACTTTGGCACACTAAACTTAAAGCCTCCATGTGGTAAGCATCACTTTCCATGTGATTCCTACATTCCAACCTTATCAGAGATAGACATCTTATTAATAAAAACTGATGGGACCTCTGAATTCATATTTCTTCCATAAATTCTATTGAATTACCAATTGGTACGTAGGAGGAATACAGCATGGGTCATGATTTGCCATGTCATAACAATGGTTTGGTCTTTATAGAAATATTATTCATTGCTACCATGCTCTTCATTACAGAATTAATACACTAATCTGCTAAAAGAAGAGGATTTTGCAGAATTTGGTGTCATGGTGATTCAGGTCTCTATATTTATGCTGCATTATATTACAGATCATTTTAACATATGTTAGGGTGTCATTATGTGTACGGTGAATTACAGTTAAGGCCCATTTTACAAAGCATGAATGGCATACCCGGGAGACCTGTCATTATGCATATGGTGGATTATACCTAAGTCTTCCTTTATGTTCACTGCCCTGTACTACATTTACAGCTAATTACTGCACAGATTCCCATTCCATATCCTAAGGATTTATTTATACAGGAAGTGGAAAGAACATTGGTTTGTTTTCTCTACTACTTTGTTGTTTTTAATGCTTGTCAGTTAGATTTCATGTCTGCAAATACAAAAAAGAAGGAAAATGCAAATCCAGCTTGAAATCTTTGGAGGTTGGCCCATATCAAAAGGATTCAGAATTTATTTAGAACTCAATTGTACTTCAGTATTTCTTTACATAGAATTCCTGGCTTTCCATTAAAAACCTTCCCTTCCATAATTCCTTACTTATTTCACCCAGAATTCTCACATGCAGCACTGTGTGCAGTTCTAGCATCTGCAACATAAGAAAGACTTGGAGGTATTGGAGCAAGTTCAGAGGATGCCATGAGGATGGTAAGGGGCTGGAGCACCTCCAGTATGGAGATAGGCTGAGAACATTGGGGCTGCTCAGCCTGGAGAAGAGAAGCTACGTGGAGACCTCAGAGCAGCTTCCAGTGTCTGAAGGGGGCTACAGGGATGCTGGAGGCAGACTCTTCATTAGGGACTGCAGTGATAGGATGAGGGGTGATGGGGTCAAACAGAAACAGGGGAAGTTCAGGTTGGATATGAGGAAGAAGTCCTCTACTGTGAGGGTGCTGAGGCACTGGCACAGGCTGCCCGAAGAAGTGTTAAATGCTCCATCCCTGGCAGTGTTCAAGGCCAAGTTGGACAGAGCCTTGGATGACATGGTACAGTGTGAGGTGTCCCTGCCTGTGACAGGGGGGCTGGAACTGGATGATTTCGTGGTCCGTTCCAGCTCTAAACATTCTATGATACTATGATTCCATGAGATTGTCTTCAGGTATTGGAAAACTAAAATAGTTTTTTTGATATAGCTGCCAAAAATAAAAACTGCTTATCTTTGAAATTTGAAAATTCCGTCATTTCAAAATCTTTTAAATGCAGTTCTCAAGCTTTCCTGGTTTTAATTAAAACTTGGAGAGTTCTGATAGAGCTCTCCGAATGAAAACTTTGATGTGAGGAAAAAAGGTATTTCCCGTCCTGGAAGTTTTATCATTTCTTGCAGCAGTGCTTTGGAGTCATAGATGAAGCAGGATCCCTCTTAATCAACACTGCAAAAGCGAAGACAATTTATATGCATAGAATTGTAAATCATGGAATGGTTTGGGTTGGAAAGGACCTTAAGATCATCCAATTCCAACTCCCCTGCCATGGTCAGAGATATCTTCCACTAGACCAGGTTGTTTCAAGCCCCATCCAACCTGACCTTGAACACTGCCAGGGGTGGAGCATTTGTCACTTCTGTGGGCAATCTGTCCCAGTGCCTGGTCATGTTGTTATTTCTTGTTCTCAGATAGGAAATGTGATCTGTATTCCTGCATCACGTACAATAACAAAGAACCTCATTGCACTGTGTGTTTTATAGCACATTGCAGGAGTTATTCGTGTGCCCTCCCCCCCAAGTATGCACCCTAAATAGAAAGAACAGACATTAACTCTGCCTTTTTTCTTCCCTTCTTTCACGATGATGAATGTGAAGCTTTGGGCAATGAAAGACTCTATCCATAACACTTTTTTTCCCTTCAGTAAACAGCAAGTAAATTTAGGGATATAAATCTTGTTCTCCTCCCCTCAAACATACCAGCATTTGAATAACAATGGTGGATGTGATCTTTGCACACAAGACAATGACAAACAAATGACACCATTTTCTCACATAGTGAGTGACCTTTGCTCTGTCTATGCTATATTTTAACTGTCCAGATTTTACTTTTTTAGTTCTTGCAGAGACTTAACCCACCAATCTGATGAATTGAAAAAGACTTCTTGTCGTTCTGCAAGCACCATGATTGAAAAGCCAATTTATCTATAGGAACAGGGTAGTGTATTAACTATCTCCATCTTCCCCAGATTGGGCTCCTGTTCTTTGGGATGATGTAGGTCCAGCATGCAGAAGAGTGTACAGTTCTGGTGTCTTCAACATAAGAAGGACATGGAGCTGTTGGAGCAACTCCAGATGAGGCCATGAGAGTGGTCAGGGGCTGGAGCACCTCCTGTGTGAAGGCAATTTGAGAACACTGGGGCTGTTCAGTCTGGAAAAGAGAAGCTGCGTGGAGACCTCAGAGCATCTTCCAGTGTGTGAAGGGGGCTACAAGGATGCTGGAGAGGGACTCTTCATCAGGGACTGTAGTGACAGGAAAAGGGGTGATTTTTTCAAGCTGAAACAGGGGAAGTTCAGGTTAGATAAAGGAAGAAGTTCTTTACTGTGCGGGTGTTGAGGCACTGGCACAGGGTGCCCAGAGAAGTGATAAATGTTCCATCCGTGGCAGTGTTCAAGGCCAAGCTGAACAGGGTTTGGAGCAACCTGCTCTAGTGAAAGGTGTCCCTGCCCGTGGAAGGTGTCCCTGCCCATGGCAGGGGGTTTGAATTGGATGATCTTAAGGTCCTCTCCAACCATAACCAGCTAATGGTTCTATGAAATGAAAGATGTTTTGACTATTATCTTCCTTGAAGGAACTTTAAAAGTGCTCAGTTTGCAGAGTTTAAGTTTTCTAGTTAGAGATTGTGCTGAGCCTTATTTTGATACTCCCCAGAGAGATGTACCTGCTGTGTTTCTGAACAACAGTAAAATGTTTACCCAAGCCTCACACCAAAAAGAAGGGTTTATTGCTGTCATTGCTAATAGCATTTTTGGAATTTATAAATGGACTTTAGATTACATTAAGGAAAATCAAAAAACCAAAGAAGGTTGAAAAAAGCATTATAAGAATCCTAATGAGAAATGATGAAACTACTGACGCATTGTTTCCTGTAAACAGGCAAGTTTGTGAATGGACTTTAAATGTTTATAATGCAGCAGATAAAGCCCTCTTGGAATTGTCACATCTCCAGGACATTTCGCAAAGGGATTTCTTAACCTTTATGTGTAGTCATCCAGCACTGAAATGCAGCCTGATCCATATGACTTCTATAGGAAGGAAGACAGGATGGGCACCTCAAGGCTGGCCCTTCTACCCTACTGGGACAAGGAAGGATGAAATGGGGAATGAGTGGAATGTGACCCACAGTGGATAAAAAGAAAGAGAGCAGGAGTGATACTAGGGAGAATTCCTAAAACCATGAGGATTCCTCCAATGCATTTCTAAAGAGATTTGTCCTACATGTCTTTCTCAGAGAGACACAGGACTAAACAGTCTTCTGCACCTTGAACTCTATGGCTTTTTCACAGTCCTACTCACAAGTAGATCACACACCTCCTGAAACCTGATGGGTGCTTTAGGAAGCTGCTGCAAAGCCTCCTTTGGCTTTGATGCTTAGAAATGTTTGCATTTCCAGACAGCATTCATCTGAGTTTTTAGTTCTTTGTCTCTGTGCCAGCTTTATCCTGCAGCAAAAATAATTCTTCCTACTCCCTGCTGCTTGTCTAGAGGAGGAGTTTGCAGACCAGGCATCCTCCTACTCAGCTTTCAGTTCAAGTCAGGCTCTTCTAGTCTTTTCTATTAAAAGGACCGCTTCTTAGCTCCAGCAGTTCTTGAAGCCTTCTCCTGCATGCATATAATGTTGCATCCATCTTGCCTGAGTGAAGATGAATGAGCTGGTTTGTGACATTCCCAGTGAGCTCTCAGCTTACATAAATATGAAAGGTTTGCTCTCTTTGCAGTAATATTCTCTCCCAATACAGTGATACAGTATCATATTCACCTTTTTCATGCCTTTCAACACAGTTACGGTTCAGAACTGCCCCAAGATGAATTTGCAAATCCAGGTTTTCTTCTTCTTTTCAACTTGGGAGCCATAGAAATAAGGGGAGGAAGAACCCAGGGGAGTGGTTTAACCTACTGTTTCTTAAACAGATACAAAATGCTCAAAAGAGGATCTACAAAACAACTGCGGGAAAGAAATCCTCTTCTTCCTCTTACCCTGCCACACATACATTAATGACATATTCACAAAGAAGCAAAGACATAGGTGGAAGTAAATGAAACAATTGACCACCAAACTTCAGCCTAATCTACTGAAGAGTAAATTAAGTCAATTTCTCATAAGACAAATCCTGATTTCACTGCAAAACCTGTCTTTTGTTTTGAAACCAAACCCAATCGGTCAGTCTTGTACTTCGAAGGTGGTCATCTCTTCCCACTCCAGCATGAGAGCTTTCAGCCCACTATTTTCCTGAAATTCTCCACTCATGGAAGCTCATCTCTTTCCCTACCTATGCAGTGACTGACTGCTACAAGGTGTTTCCCCTCGCGTCTCACCTCCATTGCTGCAGTTGAGGTTCATTTTCCAGGGGAACTTGCACAGGGCTTGTGTCCCATCCCTTTTCACACACTTAGGATATCAAAGAGATAGCAGTTAGATTGCATCCATGTCGAAGGCAATATAATTTAATGAGAGCTTTGTTTTGTGAAGCCAGCCCAAGCCAATGCTAAATTATGATCTGAAAATGGACAGAGGAGAAGGGGTAAAGGGTTCAAACTTAAACTGGGAAAGTTTAGATTGGATATGAGGAAGTTCTTTACTGTAAGGGTGGTGGGGCACTGGAATGGGAATGGATTTCCCAGGGAAGTTGTGAAAACTCCATCCCTGGAGCTGTTCAAGGCCAGGTTGGACAGAGCCTTGGGTGACACAGTTTAGGTGAGGTGCTGTAGGCATGGCAGGGGGGTTGGAACTAGATGATCTTAAGGTCCTTTCCAACCCTAACTATTCTATGATTCTATGAGTAATGGACTGTAGACTCCAGAACCTAAGTACCAAGTTATTTCAAGCTCATAGGCAAGTCAAGAAAGCATGGTTTTAAAAAGGTTTTTAAATATCAATGTTTAAATTCTGCTTACTTTGTTTTTTAGGCACATGTCAGGGTTTTTTTTTATCTTGTTCTTTAACAACTCAGTGCCTCAATTTCCTCTCAAGTTAAATGAGGATTAATAAGATTATCACTTCAAAGAAGAAGTGAAGGAAGAAGGGAGAGGAAAGGAAACTGATCCTCCACAAATACTCTGAGGCCCATGGAGATGAATATTCTCATTTTATCTATTCTCTAAGAGTTCTTATAATCAAGAGATCTTGTTTCAAGATTTCATGTCTTTGTTCTATGTGATTCTTCACCTACAGAGTGACTCCTTGCAGTTGAGACAAGCAGAGGGAGGCACGAAATACAGCCTAGAGACTTCAACCCTCTATTGGGGTGAAGTTGTAGACATGAGCTATAAAATAGAGTCAAATCTAGACATCAGTGCTGAGCTGAAAATTTATAGTTTTGTACTCTTTGCAGAAAAATCTACTGGAAAACATGCAGCTTATTCCTACTTTCCATCAGTGCCACCACAGAAAGAAAAAGTACAATCCCCAAACAAAGGATGGAGGAACTGGGAGGGCAAAGAACGATGCAGCAAGGGCAGACTTAGAGTGGGAAAAGGTGGGACCTGTTTGGCAATGCATGAGATGAAATTAAATGAAATCCTGAAATGCATCCAAGAGATCCATTTTTCCCAGTTGTGTATCTTCTCAACAGTAAGAAAGAAGCGTAAATGAAACTGTGATGAGGGAAATCTAACCCCCATCAAAAATCTTACCCTAATTCCCTCTTCCCTTCCCCCATTGAAAAGGTGTAAGAAATGCCCAGGACTTTGTAATGGATAGAAGGGGGAAGTGAGATCTGACTGATTTTTCCAGCAGGGAGACATGAGATGCATCTGAATTTGTCTTTAGAAATGTTTATTTGAGAGCAATACTTTCTTTTGAGTTCCGAGGGACCTCTCTGGGTTTCAATTGTTTTTCAAGGGCAAAGAGCCAGTAGCAGCTTTTTCATAACCAGAAAGGAGAGATGCATTGTGGGGTTGTCCCTGGCCATGGCAAGGGGTTGGAACTGAAGGAACCTTAGGTCCTTTCCAACCCAAAGCATTTTATGGTTCTATGATTCCACTAAAGACCAGAAGGGGCTGAAAATACTAAGGAAGCAAGCCAGGGCTGGGAGATGCTCCCTAAGCTGCCACCTTTGCTAGTGAAGGGGAAGGGAAAGCATTTTCCTGGGTGTAAAACAATAAGACCTGGCCAAGGACTCAAGTAATTGCTCTTGGGAAAGTCAGGAATATAGGACCAAAAGAGCTGCTATGATAAGCTGTAGCTGTGATCTGCCTTCTTCAGAGGTTGCAATACGTACACTGGAGGATGATATGTACACTGGAGGATGAAATACTGTCCTGAGCCAATATCCTGCTGGAGGAAGTTTTCTTAGGGGTTACAGATAGGTGGTTTTAGGGTGTGAAAGTCTAGAACATACACTTATTGCGTATGATGGTATTGCCTATTTATAAATGTAGTGTTACCGAAGGGAATGCCTATGCAGTTTCACAGGGGTTTTATTTTAATGATAGCCCACAGCTAAACATTTCTTATGTGTGGTATCCAGTGAATGAAGTTTTCTATTAGTTACCATAAATAATTTCCTTAACCTACAAATTCAGTGTTTCATCTGCAGAGATCATTCATGGTCTTTGTATCATCACTGGCGAGAGGGATGCACAAAGAGAGAGCATTTCAAGTATGTCATGAGGACAAGAGAGCTGGTTTCTCTGCAAGGATGACAGAAGGAGTCTGTATTATTTATTCTGTTATTAGTTCTCTTTAGAATAAAGAGAAATGGCTTTTCCCACTGCATTTCATACATCCATTGCTGCATGTAAGCTCCAGGACGAAAATCAAAGAGACTCAAACAGTTAAAAATGAACCTACTCTTCATTAGGCACCTCATTAAGCAGTAAACTAATGCTGGATGCTTCAAGTAACAGACCTCAGCCCACATACTGAGCAATCCTCATTTGAAAAGCCTTTTTTTCTTCACTAGCTCTTCTATTTTAAAGATGCTGGCTGGG
Organism: Forpus xanthops; assembly: GCA_032466535.1. Lineage (NCBI taxonomy): Eukaryota > Metazoa > Chordata > Aves > Psittaciformes > Psittacidae > Forpus > Forpus xanthops. The sequence goes on from JASSUY010055004.1 coordinate 48,946, forward strand.
AGAAGAGATGAAGCCCAAAGAAATGTGCGTATGTGTATGCTTGGGCTAATGAGGGTCAGAGGCTGGGAGGGTGGATGAGGACTGTAGCTGCAGATGAGCCACAAATGGAGCTTGGTTCAAGGAGGAGAGAGTGATGCTTGCAGCAGCACCAGAAAGCCAGCAAGGATTATGTCCCTTTTGAAAAGCAAAGGGTTGAGGACGCAGGAGGACACTGGAGGCAGTAAACATCTATTCCTGCTCCTTCTGGTTCAAGCATGGTGACCCCAGAAAGAGCAGAAAAGCTCCCACGGCCCTTATGTTGTTACCTTATATCTATAACTTCTATGTAAACCTTTTAAAGACAGTGTAAGTTTCAGTGTGTGGGAGCTGATGAAATTGTCCATGTTACCCTATCCCATTTGTTCTGGGAAAGACATTGCACAGAAACAAAGGTCCAGGCCTCCATATAACCCATCCAGTGGGTGATGGAGGTGGGGAGACATGATGATAAGCTTTAATCTAACTCATACTCCTCCAGGCTGGCCACAGAGCAGAGATTAGCACATGGGATAGCATCTGGGATGATCGTCACTGGTGATATCTGGAGGAGTGGATTCACTTTGCAAACCTCATGGTCAGGTTTGTTTTAACCTTGTGCATTGGCTCCTTGTGTTAGTAACAGGCATCCGCCCTGTGAAGGTGAATGTTATGAGCTGAGGAGCAGGTTTCTTCAGGAGAGGCTTTCAGTACACAAGAACATGCAGAAAAAGGGCTTTTCGTTTGCATCACTGGGCTTTCTGTGGCTCTGTGACAACTCTTCAGGGACCAAGGGACACAGACCCTTACGCAGTGAATGATCATTGTTACCCATAGGTGAACTCAGTGCAGTCTGCTGATGACCACTATCTTCCTCTTATCCAGAAGAAACTAGCCTCTAAGAAGTGAATCACAATGGGGTTTTGTTGCTCAGGATAGAAATAAGATATGTATTTTTTAGCTCTAGGAGTGCTTTTGTTGTCCATTTCCAGGAATATATAGACTTGTAAGTCCTCAGCATCACGCTGTGCCAACCTATGTAGAATACCAAAATGGTGCTAAATAATGTATTGATCTCTAGCTTCCTCCTAGAAAAAGACTGAGGGAAATTTGTTCGTATTCTCCTACACTTCTGTTCCCATTCACACAGTGAAATACCACTGCAGAGCACTTTGATCAGGAATTGGATGAAGACCTGACTGGCAAAGTTCAGCTGCAAACATGTAAGATAAACCTGAACTTTCTGGAAGACTGAAAATGACAATGGATCACCCAGACAGGCTCTAAGGTGAAGGGGTGAAATACTAACCTCAGACATAGGACTGTAACACAGAGTGTAAATGTATCTGTCATGGTGATCAGTGACAGATGAACAACAAAGCACAGTGTGGCAAAGCTGGGATGTTTGGTGTGACCAAGCAGACCTTCATCTGCTAGACCTTCACATGAAGCTGGGTGAATCTTTGTTAAACATTAGATGAAAAATAGATCGGATCTTTAGGAGCAATGGACAGGGAGATCAAGGGTAATTCTGAAGCACTGAAATGATAACAAACCGCATTGCCTGAAAGTCTCGTCTCTGTTTAATAGCAGATGCAAAACTAAATGGCTCTGTACCAGATTGACCTCATGATATCAGAAATGCATTCTTGAAGGTGAATTTTAGTGAGAAAGGATCCATGAAGGGACACCAAGAGAAGCACCCTGGAATAATGCTGTGAGGGACTGATCTGAAATCAGGCTCCACTGTCCATCCTCTCAAAGATTGGGTGTGAGAACCTGAAATGGGACTCCTCCAACCATTGTCTCAGAGAAGGGTGAGAGGAGCTGAGATAACTCTTCCATACATTACCTCCAATACTGGTGTGAGGCATTGCTGCCCATTATCCCAAGAATTGCTGGGGATAGGTGCAGTTGAAAAGCTGGCTTCAAGACCAGGGAAACTTGTCCATCAAGAACATGTAATAAGTGACATTAAGGACAGTGGTACTCCCCTCAACTCACAAAAGAGGGAAAGGGTAATCACCAAGACAGACATGAGGTTGTCCATGAAGACAACTTCAGTAGGATAACTCCGTGAGAACACCCTCCACAAAGACACCCACATCCAATGACTACTACGGAATCTTGGGGACACTGTGCTCAGATACCTACTGCGGATCCTGAAGGCCTCTCATCACATCCAGCAAAGCAATGGGCTCCAGGGACACTGCTAGATCCATGATGGTGACTGTCTCTGCACACTAAATTCTTGCTTCATTTCTATTCTTTTTCCAGTCTGCCCTACCACTATCTCCCTTTTTACAATTATATCCATTGTTTTATAATTTCTCTTTTTATAATCACTGTCTTTTTGTAGTAAACCTACTGGTCCATTATTGCACTTTGGCCTCATTTGCATCTTGATTTCACTATTGGGATCACTATGAAAACACAGTCTGATACTGGGGTTTTCTCCAGTCGGACCCTGAGTTGAATTGGTGTCTTGGACAGCATCCCTTGCAGTGAAAGGTACCATAATGTCACGTAAAGTGTGAGGTATTAGTGTGTACCTCTCAGGGACATAAAGGGTGGATTTTGTTGAAACAAAACGTGCTGCCCCCCAAGGATCCTCCCATTTAGAAATCAATAGCAGTGAAGCTGGCCCTCAGGGCAGAGATGCCTTGTATGGTCTTTTAGGGAAATATAAGGCTCGCTCCTCTCTGCCAGGGATAGAATGGGCCAAGAAAAGTTGGCATATAAGGAAGTGTAACAAACTGAATAAGTGCTCTGCAAAAGGTCACAAAAACTATGGCCCAGAAAGGGTAAATCAGTTGTCTGTGGTGTACTAGGTGCCAGATTGCCTGTTGTAGTAGAGGCTGAAGAACAGCAACCAGCTGAATCTCAGTTCATACTTTACAAGACCTGCTCCTATCCCTGCAGTTAACAAGCTAGACAAAGAGAAAAATCAAGCTAACTACCTGCAATTAGTCCTGAAAGAGCAGTTACTTGTACAGAAAAGCACCTCTCCCCCAGATTTTGGGAGCTAGGAGTATTTTTAACCACTGGTGACTGTGGCTACCTTGGTCCTTAAGTCAAAAAGCAGCTTATTGAACTGGAGGGTTTAACCCTTTGGAATGGGGAGATCCTGACAAATATACAAATACAATGCCTCTCAGTCATTTAAATCAATACTAGGAGCACGTCATCTAATGCTATTACTGAGTCGTCATCTATTATCAGAGTGGTTTTATAAAGTTCACCTCAAGTTCAGCACCTTGATGGTGATTTAAGCTATTATAGAGTCAAAACGCACCTAAGTCTGACTCAGAGCACAAAAAGAGTTGGGTACCCAGGCTCAGTCAAATTTGAGCTGTTAGACCATGGTGAAGTGACCAAACATGGAGCAACTGATGACCTACTGTCAAAGCAAGCATGAAGTTAACCTACTCACTCATTATTGTAAGTCATTTCCAGCTCCCATCTATTGCCAAAGGTTTTTGGATCAGTCATTTGTAAAGGGATGTAAATCACTTGTGGGTTAATGGTATCGTATAATTGCCTATAGTTGTACTTAGAATGGGAACCAAGCTAAAGCAGTGCAACAAGTTTTGGTCTGACCTGGGCTTTTCTATCCATCTGCTTCAAGATACATAGCTTTGCTATCCATATATGCTGATCTCATGTTCCCCATCGGAATTTAATGCACTTTATATCTAAAACTGTATTCTGGTCACTTACCGCAAATGGCTTATTGATGTACAAGAGCCTACTACTCTGTGTAAAGTTTGAGATGGAAGAATGAATCTGCAAAAGAGAGCAGTCAGACCTTGAACCCCCACTCAGTCAGTACAGGCAGGCATCCCATGACAAACTGTTTGAGACTGATTCTTACTGTTCCCCACTGATTGCATGTTGCAGAGCAGAGGATTCACTTTTGCCGGTGCTCTCATGATTAGCTTCTGCAAATGTCAAAACTGTGTTTCTCTGAAAAGTTCCTTGAATCAAAGGGTTTATTAAAGCCAAAATAATTCTCACATATTTTTTCACAGGAAGGTGTTTAAGGAGATTGTCTGATTAGATTGACAGTGAAACACTTGAAACAACAGTCATCTGTTCATTACTCCAGTTACTGAAAATAGAGGAGGTTTTTAGATGGGCTTCTCACTACAAGAGAGATATAGAGAAGCTGAAGTGGGGTCAGAGAAGGGCAATGAAGCTGATGAAGGGTCTGGAGCACATGTCTCATGAGGAATTGCTGAGGGAACTGGAAGAGTTTAGTCTGAAGAAAAGAAGGTTCAGGGGGGACCTTATCGCTCTCTACAACTGCCTGACAGGATGACTGCAAAATGAACAAATGAAAGTTCGAGTCAATATTGTTTCAATTTAATTTATTTTCAGATCTTATCATTTGTGAGTGTAGGGGGATAGCAGACTCATTGATGACTGACAAAGCCTGACAGTACTGCAGCCCAATGCTTATCATTTCATTTCATTTCATTTCATTGCAGACAGTTGCTCCATCCCTTGCTGTGCTCTTTATATTTTGGGCTATTATTGCTGTGATGCAGAGGATGTAACAGGCACCTTCCTATTCACTGCTTTTGTAAAGGGAGTGATATAAAGACTGAGATGCTGCTGGTGATGATAAGTGAAATGTCCTAATATGTGAGTGAGGGTTGTTCCGATACAGCCCATGTCTGGGTGTATTTATAGATGAAGGATGGAATGTGGTTCAGCACCAGCTGCTGGCTGGCACTGTAGTCTTGCCTTATAGTTCGTGAGCAGTCACTGAGCATATGCATATTCATAAGCAGTACGTTGACAGTGGTGTTAAGAGGTTCAGAGAGACTCATTCAATAGCCCAGATCATATATTCACCAGCCCAAGTGTGTTGGTCTGAGCTCAAGTGAAAGAATCATGATGGGGAGAGTAAAGGGAGAGCTAAAGTGGGATAACTTGGCACAGAGAGCAATATAGTCAAAGAATGGTTTAATCTAAGCAGTGGAGTGAATCCCAGAACAGAGAGGTAATGGCAGTGCTGCAGTCAAATAGCACAGTTGCTTGTAAATAAACAATAGTTCAGGGAGGACTTCCAAAGGTATAAGCAAACAAAAGAGAGAGGTTTGGGTTCTGTTCACGGAGCAAGTTCACATGGGAAGGAAGGAACTGACAAACAACTATGTTTTTACGTCCTGCAGAGGAGTAGTTGTGCTCACATGGTGGTAGCTGGCAATACCTGTTGCTGGAACAGCCTAGGCACAAACGCTTGCTCAGGGCTGCTTTTTACACCCATGTCCTGCAGGTGAGGCCCCACAGATAGATGCATCCAACTGAGGCAATGCAAAGACTTACAGCACAGACATGAAGCAGTCCTTTAATCATAGAATCACGGAATGGTTTGTGTTGGAAGGGACCTTAAAGATCATCTACTTCCAATCTCCATGCCATGGGTAGGGACATCTTCTGCTAGAGCAGGTTGCTTAAAGCCTCATCCAACCTGGCCTTGAACACTTCCAGGGAGAGAGCATCATTCAAAACCAAGGCTAAAAGCATCACCTACTTCCAACAAACTTGGCTTCTCAGAAGCGATGAGTCGTGCATCCTATCTATTACCCATGGATAAGATCCTTGCATCCAGAAACATGCTGTCTGCTATGGGCAAACACCTTTGGAGAGAGAAGACGCCCATCTGCCCTGTAGGAGTCCTGCAAAGCTCTAATGAACTTGTTCAGTGCAGGCTCTAATCAATGCCTGTATTTTGTGTGCTGATCACACTGCACATTCTCCCAAGCTTTCTGTAAGGCTGCTTCAGTGTGAACCTAAAGGGGAACAGCCACAACATTGAGATATCAGTCTACTGCACAGGGAAGCCAAATACACAGCTTGTACCCAGCAGCAGCTTCTCTTTATTATTATAGATATTACAGTAACATTTAGCTCTGACTGGGGCCCTGTTGTGCTGGGCTCTTCCTATACATGTAATGAGGCAGTTTAAGAGAGATTTGTCAGACAAATGGAGCCATCTGTGACAGTCACCCTGAACTCCCTTTACAATCAACAGGCACTTCCCAGAGGGTAATTCCTCTCCTGCTAAAGTAGTTAGCTAAAAGATGAGAGATGAATCATGTTTTAAAATGCCTGGGTTTCTCCTTTGAGTAAGTGAGCTAGCTAAGGAGTAGAGGTCCACAATGCATTTCTTTACAGGTATTCGAGCTAAGTCACATTCCTCTCCTTTCAGAGGGGCTGAATTAGAATGTGACAGCATTTGCTACAGGCCACACAGTGAGTAAGTGGCAGATGATTATTTAGCTGCCTATTCCCAAGGTGTTAAATTCATCCAAAGATGCTTTCCTTCTCCTTAGGAAATATTTTCCATTCAGGCTACTCAAAGCAACCTGCAAATGTGAAATAATTATACTCTGTTCCCCTGGGGTAGGCACTTGGTACAGGCTTACATGGAAATTTTGGCTCTGTCCACTTGAATAAAGCAAGCAGAAGTTGTTATTTCCTATAGCCCACCTCTCTGGTTAGCACTGGAAAAAGGAAGGGTACAAATATGGGTGTCTAAAAGTTCAGGTATCTAAAAAGCTGCAAGATCCTGACTTGCTGGTCGGTTAACAATGCAGTTTGATGTTCTGAAAGAAAACAGGGTAGTGTACAGGAGAGCAGGAACTTAGGAACAGTGTCCTTGAAGGCAAAGAAAAGAGCTCTGAGCACCGGCTTCCCAATGGGCGAATCAGGAATAGCAAACAGTTACTGGGCTTGGGCAGGATGGTTGGGAGAGAGCTGCAAAATGCTTGAGGGTGCTTTGAGCAAGAGTTTGGTGTGGACAATAAGTACGGCTAATACCTGGGCAATACCCTTTGCTTCCTGGTAGCACTGAGTTGTCATTTTATTGCATTCTAGTGGCACATTTTAATAAGGAATAGCTATGTTAATTTGGGAAGTTCCTTCCTGACAAGCCCCTTTCGGTGCTGTTTGGTAAATGGGTGTCTTTTCAGGTCACACAAACACTTTAAAATATCCCCAGACATTCACTTGCTGCCTAAGGAGAAATCCACTACCCCTGCTGCATGCTAAAGAAAGGCTGCGCACTCTCTGCTTCTAAGATCATTGCAGCCCAGAGCCCAATTACATAGTCAAACAATCACAAAAATATCAACAATAGCACCAGGGAATCTCACTTGAGGATAAGTGTTTGTCTGAGGACCCTGGGATATGATGTGAACCTAATGAAGTAGAGAGGAAGAATGCCAACATTTTGAGTGTCTTTATTGGGTTGACCTGATTAGCCTGGTTAGTTTTATACCCTTGTCTCTTCAGAGCAGGAGAGGTTTCCTTCAAGGTCTCCAATATGTAAGTTTAAAGAATAGGGAATTATCCATAGAATCTCTTAGATTACACACATATATAATTTTATCTTTCCTTGCAATTCTTAATAGCATCATGGTCAATTTGCACTGAGACTTGGCTGTAACCAGAAAGAGAAGTACCTCCTTCACAAGCAGCTATGGACTTACTGTCTTTTCCTTGCCTTTCACTATGCACTAAGAATGACTTTCCTTAAAGGAGCTGAAAGAGAACATATATACAATGCGGTGTCAAAAGATGCTTTCAGTCTAGAATCATAGAATCAAATAGGTTGGAAAAGACTTTTATGATCAAGTACAATCTTTATTTCAGGACTCCCAAGCCTAGAGGAATGTCAAAGCATGTGCCATTTCAGCTTCTGAGTCCTACCTCTTTGCAAACCAGTGTCTGAGCTGTCATTTGCTTTCGTCTTCATTTCAGAACCTATGGAAGGTGCTGTTCTGTGGTTTGAGTCTGCAGTTTACTGTACCAAGAGTGGAAAAATACCACATCAAAGCTGTCATTCCCTTTGGCAAGCAATTGCATTATAGATGCATGGGGTGTGCTCTAAAGTCTCTCTCCATTTACTTCTCCATCTTCTGCCTGCTGCGGGTTTCTCCAGTGCTCATTTGCAATGAATTCTGCTGTTTCATGGAAATGACCCATGTGACGTTGCATCTGGATGGCGGTGTCTGCTTGGATTACCTTTGGGAAGGTGCAAATGAGAGGTGGCAGGGCTATTATGGAGGTGAGCAGCTCCGGGGATGAGCTATGTTTCAGCTGAGCACATATAGGATGCCCAGAGCTGACAGTGATCACATAATGCAATTAAAAAGCAAAGTTCAGGAAGTGTCAAGCCGTGCAGCACTTGGTGTGTGAAGCATCCAGGAGAGCCTCCTTCAAATCTCATTTAATGTGGGAGGGATATAGCTCAGGAGTGACATCCTTTTCACTCACCTTTATTACCCTATTTAAAACATAATGCACAAACTGAAGGCCACTTTAATCGACTACAACTCCTGCTAAATAGTTTCAATGATATGTAATTAGTAGGTTTTCCCATTAACTTTTCACTCTAACTTGCCTCAGGAAGCGTTGGGAGGTGGGGAAATAGTTACTAAATTAATGCTAAACTGGCCTTAAGACAGGTCCTAGTACAGCTCAGTGGGGAGAGGGATCTTTCACTTGTTGCATAAAGTTGGATCCAAAGTCAGGGCTTGGAAGCCAAGCATAGATGCAGACCAAAAATACAGTACAAACATAGGTTATTAGGATAAATAACCATGCAATTAGAATACCTTTTTTATCAGCTAGGTCTTTGTGAAAAGGCTGGGAGCATTCCTAATGGTAATTATTACAGAAGTACTCTCTGTTGGGTAGATACAGGAATTGTTGGGAGAATTTAATAACCTGTATCATGAAGTAGATCAGGCCCAAAATTGAAAAAGTTGGGAGAGGCTGTTCTGAAGTCAGCAAGTCTTTTCTAGCTTTGTACTTTCCTTGGCCTGGATAAAACCAGTTCATATACGATGCCATTTAATTGAATCGCTTCAAAATGACCTTAGACTTTGCCAAGACCTCTGCTAATACAGGTGAGTCAAATCTACCTCTTTATTCAGAAAATGGAAATCAAATCCATGTTACACCAACACCCTGACTCATCACTAGAGGGGTTGAATTTACCTATACTGAATATTACAACTGAGGTGAGCTTAGGCTCTATATATTCATAACCATTTTGTTACAGTCAGTAGAGAGTAAACAGTTGATTCCGATGTCGGATATCATTTAGAATATGAAGGATATTGTGTTGTCCTGCATTTACCAGTCAAGAAGGTTGTGGGTGGCAACTGAATTGACTCCCTAGAGTGAGCACTGATTGCTTTCTGCAAGGAAAGCCATGGATCAGGGCCTTTTCTGTGTAACTACCAGCTGAGCTCACCTTCATTCCTCTTTTTGGAGTGAAAAGCTAGTGCCAATGATATGCCATCACCTAATGTAAAATCAACTCCAGTTCTATAGTTGACTTTCCAGAAAGCTCTCTAGTTTAAATAGGAATAAAATGATGGAGCTTGACATGGCAGAGAAAAATAATCAAAGCATTTTTTAGGGAGGAAACTTAAAGTTCACGTTGGAAATGGACTGCACATTGTTTGATTAATTTTTCCTCTGAGCTCTGTCAAATTTGACAAGGCTACAATAATAATAATTTGCTTTACTGCCTTCACTTTTACCAAAGAGTCCCTATCTGTCCATAAGCATAAGGTGCCAGCTGGAAGTGTGTGTTGGGTACTGACATCCAAATTATTAGCACAACATGTATTTTTCTTTCCTTAAGAATGTCTATATCCAGCCTGGAACAGAGTGTACTATTCCTTTCCCTTTTTCTATTTATCTCATTAGAGCACTTTCATGTTGACTGTCCTTCCTCCACAAGAAAAAACATTACAGGGCCAGATTCACACTTTTCTTCTTTCCTTTTGAATACAAACATTATCTTTAGGCACATGTCATGGGTTCAGCAGCAGTAATTTTTCTTTTTCATAGTAGCTGGCACAGCACTGTGGTTTTGGTTTTCGGCTAGGGAACAGCGCTGATAACACCAGTGTTTATAGTTATGGCTTAAAATGTATAGGCTGGCCAAGGACTTTCTGAGTTTCATGCTCTGCCAGGGAGGAGGGGAGCTGGGAAGAAGCTGGGCAGAAGCAGAGACAGGGCACCTGACCCAAACTGACTAAAGAGGTATTCCGTACCACAGCACGTCATGCCCAGGATGTAGAGATGGAGAGCAGAGACCTGGAAGTATGGGGAGTGCACTGCATGGTCAGACTTGATATGAAGTAAGGGGGGAGCTTTGCGTGTTTGAGTTTGGAATCAGGTCATGGGGGGTGCATTGGTATACTGGTGAGCTGTTCTATTCTTTCCTTGTATTTCTCTTGTCATTATTATTACTGGTGGTAGCAGTAGTGATTTATGTTATATTTTAGTTACTAAACTGTTCTTATCTCAACCTGGGGGAGTTGCATTCTTTCGATTCTCCTCCCCATCCTCCCAGGGCTGGGGAAGAAAGAGAGGGGAGTGAGTGAGAGAGCAACTGTGTGAGTTTGAGAGGTTTAAACCATGACAGCACCCTTTCCTATAATTTACAGGAATTAGAAACCATTTCATAAGTATGGATATCAATTGTTTTCAAAACATTCTAATTCAAGGTTACGTGCCTTTCACTATGCATTGCCAATGACTTTCCTTTAGAGAGCTGAAATAGAAGATACATACAATATTGTGTAAAACTTGAGGGAAAGCTCAGAAAGCAACAACTAGATTTAATTTTGATTAGGAATCAGTCAAAGGTAATATTCTGGCTAACAACTGATGAGTTTGCTCCTCCTGGCTCCCATACTCTTCCTTTTCCCCACCCATTAGTTTGAAGTGCCTGGTACAAAACAGGGTCCCTTTGATGCTATATTAACCATATTAATATTCATCTGAGCCTGGCTGCCTTGGCTGGAGAAGAGATAGAGATAGAGATTATACCAATATAGATGAACAAAAATTGCCTTCTGAATAAATCCATCTCTGCAGTCAGAATCAGGCACAGTTAGACTGTGGCAGGCATTTGTATTGAGATTTTGTCTCTAGAGGGAATGAGTAGGAAAGGGAGAGAAGATTGGAACTCTGCCTTAATTTTCTGCTCCTCTCCACCAAAATCATTTTAAAACCAATGTGAGCTCTTTAAGTATTGCATACTGAGCTCTGCTGGGTTTTTGCTGACTCATAGGCTGTCTACTCACTGGAAAGTCATTTTACTGCTTCCGGATAATCCCTGTACACATCTCTAATAAAGCCAAGTCTACTTTTGTTGTTTGGTGGGGTTTTTATTCCTTTCTGCATCTTCATACCAACATACTTTGTTGGTGAGAAGCATCAGAACTAACGCATGTTCAATCAAGAACATAATGCTTTCCCTTAGGACCCTCAGATGGCAGTTACTCCTTTCACCAAGACACTGGTGGGTAAGACTGAACTAAAAAGCCAACACTGGTTATGAAGTGGTTCTGGGTCAGGTCACACTCCCGAACAGCAAAACTACTTCTTTTTGTTGAATTTTACAGACAGGGAATTTCTTTAGCTTTCCTTACCATAACATTTAAGCATCTCTGCTGTCTCTGATGGTCTTTCAAGTTACAGTAATACCATTGCTGCCAATGGTGTTGCAGGACCATCCTATAGCCCACTACAAAATTAAGGCTCTATTGGCTCAGATGATGTGCAATGAAAAGGCCCTCATTGCCCTACAGAGCCATCTGATTAGAAAAGATGAAGGGAGCAAACGAAGACATAAGGAATGAAGTGTTTTGCCCGAGGTTTTGGAGCACAGTGGCAGCAGAGCTAGCAAAAGAGGCAAACCCTTCCGGCACTCCATTCAGCTCCTGCTGCGCTAGCCCATATGTGTCCTCAAGCTCAGGGAAGACTTGCCTGTTCCCTCTGCAACTCCATCTGCTGCTATGCTGCTCTTTCTCTTGCCCAGCTGAGAACAAGACAAATCTGGGAGACAAACAAGGGATTCTGGGTCTGGACCTTGCCCTGCAGACATCCAAGGCTGTCAGATTACGTCGTTTATCATCTGTCGTTGCTGCTGTGAGGATTTATGGTAGGAGATGCCCCACTGAAGGGCATCCTCAGGGCTCTCCCTCCTTGGTTTTGGCCTCGTATCCATTTTGGTGAACAACTCTGAAGGGAACAGAGACAGCAGTTATAGTTTCTAGGGCTGGGGTAAGACCTCCTTTCTCTCATCCTGTTCCCTTTTCCCCTTTCCTCTCCTGCCAGCCCTCTTCCATGTGGACATATCCAATTAAATCCAGAGATACTTTTTCATTAACAGAGCTGAACTAATTTTGCCTGTATTCCCCTTTATTGCTTTGTTAATCTCCATCTGTCCCACGGGAAGTGAGGGAAGAGTTCCGGAATATAACGATGAACTGCTGGAGCAATCTAAGAAAGAAAAGAATTAAAAGGCAACATGTACACACAAAAGAAGAGAGCTCTAAGGGCAGGGCTTAGCCATGGTGTTGGTACAGGCAAGCTGGGCAACAAATTACAGACTAGTGCTCTGTCTTTGCATGAGGCCGTTAATCATGACTATTGCCTGGCTTGATTTCTTTTTAGTCTGCAGTAAGCAGGCAGTGAGGGAAAGTGTTCAAGCTTCACATATGCCAGGCAGAGAGAGCAGAGTGAGGTGGGAACAGACAGCAGACGGTGCGCTTCAAAGGAGCAGACAAACAAAAGCCCCTCTGAAGCAAAGAATGCCTCAGAGACAAAATGGGAAGCCTATAGCCTGAGATGCTGCTCAAAGATGTTATTAGTGGGCTGTAAGAAAGTTGGGCTGATCTGTTTCAAAGGGATATGGAGGACAGTTTTAGGTTACCCTAGGTCATTCTCAATCCTTGCCAGACTACATATTTGCCATGTTGCAGCCTCAACCATATTGGTTTTGCCTAGCAAGGAACACATCTATTCACAGCGGAGAAGCAATCTTACAGACAGTGAGATGTTTGCAGTCACCTTCCATTTCACAGTCTTACATAGACAGGAATGGATATTAGGTATTTGTGGAATGGCATCACTGACTCTCCTATTTTGGGGTGCCCAGATGCCACTAGTTGACCTAACCTCAATCTCCTCTAATTTGTCCCTTTATCCACTGAAAGCACATAGAATAGTGTATCTTTTATTTCAGGAAAGCTGTAAAATGCAAAATGTTGTGTATATATATATATATTGTATTCACACACATATATATGAGCTCACATATCTATATATATCTCACACCTATATCTGTGTCTATATCTATATATATATATAAGCTCACAGTCTGATTAAACTAAGGTAGGTTGGAGAAGAAGAGAGAGGGGTTTGTTTCACAAAGAACCAGTTCTAGGAATAGGGTTTTTTTCTCATTTGGGTTTAGCTGGTGAAAAGCCTGATACCTTGCAAAACTCACTGCATTCTTAGGCAGAAAGTCCTTGGAGATGCCTTTCTCTCTGTTGTCCAGAGAAAAAAATGCTGGGATGTCTCATTTACATCAGTTGGATAACTTCTAGACAAATTGCAGCCTCTTTTTACATTTTTTTTTTTACTCTTTTACATACTTTTTATTACCCCGATGTAGGTGGAGGGAGGAGAAACCAATGATTACATGCAGCAGCTCAGACGCTGTTCAAATAAGGCTGCAATGCAACCATACAGGTCTTAGCTTTATGTATCTGCACTTACAGAGCTGCATGGGCATGGGGCTGCTGAATAACTCAAATACCCAGCTTTGGGAGGAAGAACACCACCAGGAGCTTCTGAGCTTTGCAGAGCTTTGCAGCACCCAGTAACCTGCCCATCTTACTCCTTTCTTAGAGCTGGGACTATTGCAGTCCCCTCTTTATAACCCACCCATGAAGATCCCACTTCCACCAGTGGCTTGCAGTCTGCGTATTAAGGCTCTCAGCTCCAGGGAGTTGTTGTCTGGTACCTACTCCCCATTTATGCTGCTGCTGATATTTTTATCTAAGGAGATAAAAACACCTTGAAGTCCTACATTGGGTGAAGGTGTGCTATTATTAGTTCTATGAATTCAGAGGCACATGTCTTGATTAACAATAGGAAACCAAAGCAAATTCAGACAAGGCAAACTATCAGTAAATAGGATGCCTTAACCCATCCTTTCAGCCCTGTTTGATTACTATTTGGTGTTTGTTTGGAAGAGAAGTAGGTTTGTGCTAAGACTACTGAGGATAAACCAGTCTCTTTTATGGTATTTTTCCATCTCAGAGCACCTGACTTAGAAAAGAACAGGTTGAGGATGAGAAGACCTGAAGAGACAGCAGATTGCCAGCCTGGATGCTGTGATTTGAATGTAACTTTCTCAGCATCACTGTGAATATTTCATAAGCAGCCAACGTGCGTGGAGTCTTCTCAGCATCATTTTCCCAGATTGGAAACCATCCCCGTGGATCAACTCTGGAAAGGTGTGTGATTAACAGGTTAACAAAGCAGCATCTCACATCAGAGTAAATAGGCAGCAAAGTGGCTCAGAGTTGGGTGAGGAAACTGAGGTTCCAAGCCAAAAATTCCTGTCTACAACTGAGTCATCATTCCAGCATTAATGATAGGGGAGAGAGTCAGGGAAATAATGAGAAAATGCTTTCACTGTGCATATAGACAAAAAGGGCAAAATGCAAATAAGACCACTATGGCTGAGAATTAGAGGTGATAGAATGGATGTCTGATTGAAACTGGGAAGCCAGGCAGGCAGGAGCTACAGAACAAAGCATTGGTTTTCCTTGGAAAAGTCCAAGCCCAGAGCAAAGATAAAAACATACATTAGAGAGTTCAAAATGCTCTCTTCCAAGGGCAGCTTTGGACTTACTTATTATAGGCATTTTAAAATGCTCAGCATGTCCAGATATGTGGAAATAACCTGGTGAATGTACTGCTAACATTGGTAGCTGCTGTTCCCAGAAGACTTTTGAGCTGGTCTAAAGGCTGGTAACAGCAGCAGAGTAAGAAAAGACAGACTGATGGACTTGAGGGACAGGACCCTTTTAGAAAGGCCCCTTACAGAAATAAGTTCTCTGAGGGATGGAATCCTCTTGAGATGCAATTTCAGGTTTGAATTCCTAGGTAACTTCTCTACAGTCATGTTGCTTCATCTCCTACAAACAGCAGAGCCATACCTGTCCTACATCTGTACTGAATATTGAGCTGGTATAGTCAGTCCCACACCTATACACATGTGTAATAGCAACTTCATTAGAGGTAATGAAGGAGAAGAGCCTTGACCCTGTTTCACACAACGTTAATCTTTCTACTGTTGTGTGTAAGTTTCTGGAGTGGAGCTTAAATGTGTACAGACCTTGTGTCCTCCTTAGCCCCCCAGGTAGGTCAGGGTTAAAATGTCTTGCTGGGAAGAGTAGAAAAGGCAGGAGCCTCACTTGGATGCAGAGATGCTCAGCTACTGCCCCATATATTTGCAGCAGAGACTCCATCACAACAACAGCACCAGTGTGGAAACTCCTGCTTTTTGTGCCTGTTGGAGTCTATAAAGGTATTTTCCCTTTAAACATTCTGGTTCTGTCTTTCCCTCTTCCCACGACTTAGTATCTGGGAGCCTAATTTCTAAAGAAGTTAATGATTTGGGAGTCCTTATCATGCAGATGCCAAAGAAGCAATCTCCTTAGCAACAGCAGCTATGGATGTGCTCAGATCTGATTAGCTCTTCAACCCATTCATGTCCCTTGCACTCCTAGCAGTGTCCTGCTTGAGGGATAAGTTGGCCTCTTGCATTGTTTTACATGTCTTGGGGTATAGATTACTCCCTCACTGAATCTTTGAACTCACGCCAATTAGGAATCATTCGGATTCCTCACTGGAAAATGAACCTGTTGAAAACTTAGTCCAGTGTTCAGAAAAAAAAAAAGGCACAGCAAAGATATAGAAAGAAGAATATTCTTTAACCATGCAGAGAATAGATTCAGGGGTATTTTGAATAGAATCATAGAACAGTTAGAGTTGGAAAGGAACTTAAGATCATCCATTCCAACTCCCCTGCCATGAGCGGGGACACCTCCCACTAAACCATGTCACCTGAGGCTCTGTCAAGCCTGGCTTTGAACACCGCCAGATGGAGCATGCACCTGCAGGCCAGAGAGCCAACTGTATCCTGGGCTACATCAAAAGGAGCGTGACCAGCAGGTCAAGGGATGTGATCCTGCCCCTCTACTCTGCTCTCATGAGACCTCACTTAGTATTGTGTGTAGTTCTGGTGTCCTCAATATAAAAAGGACATGGAACTGTTGGAAAAAGTCGAGAGGATGCCACGAGGATGATCAGGGGATTGGAGCACCTCCCCTATGAAGATAGGCTGAGAAAGTTGGGGCTGTTCAGCCTGGAGAAGAGAAGGCTGCGTGGAGACCTCATAGCAGATTTCCAGTATCTGAAAGGGGCCTATAAGGATGCTGGGAAGGGACTCTTCATTAGGGACTGTAGTTATAGGCCAAGGGGTAACAGGTTCAAACTTAAAAATGGGAAGTTTAAACTGGATATGAGGAAGAAGTTCTTTACGGTAAGGACGGTGAGGCACTGGAATGTGTTGCTCAGGGAAGCTGTGAATGATCCATCACTGGCGGTGTTCAAGGACAGGTTAGACAGAGCCTTGGGTGTCATGGTTTAGTGTGAGGTGCCCTGCCCATGGCAGGGGGTTGGAATTGGATGATCTTAAGGTTCTTTACAACCCTAACTATTCTATGATTCTATGATTCACAGCTTCCCTGGGCAACCCATTCCAGTGCCTCACCACCCTTACAGTAAAGAATTTCCTTCTCATATCCAATCTAAACTTCCACTGGTTAAGTTTGAACCCATTACTCCTTGTCCTATCACTACAGCCCCTAACAAAGAGTCCATCCCTAGCATTCTTATAGACCCCCTTCAGGTACTGGAAGGCTGATAGGAGGTCTCCAAGCAGCCTTCTCTTCTCCAGGCTCAACAGCCCCAACTTTCTCAGTCTATCTTCGTACAGGAAGTGTTCCAGCTTCATCCTCTCATGGCCCTCCTCTGCACCTGTTCCAACAGTTCCATATCCTTTCTATGTTGAGGACACCAGAACTGCACACAATACTCTAAGTGAGGTCTCAGGAGAGGAGGGGAGAGTGGCAGGATTGCCTCCTTCGTTCTGCTGGTCATGCTCCTTTTAATACCCCAGTGCAAATTTTCTGTCCCTCTTGCAGAGGAAAACACAGGAAACGACACGGTGGCCACTTCCTTTTCTAGCAGGGGATGATCTATAGGAAAGGCTTTACTAGGTTTTAGCAGGTTTCAGGACCAAAGAGCAGCAGGATTCATAACCAACACTATACTCAACATCTCATGCACAGACACTTATTTGACAACTACCATGGGAGTGATAGCTCCTGCTTGACTTGCAGTCAGTTTTGGCAGGGATTTACTGAGCCTGTGATGAGCAGGGCCATGGTTTTAGTGGACAGACGCCTCCACCCTCACTGCTTGGCTGTTATAGCCACATCACACTACATTTATCCCTAGCAACCTGGCAATTGTTCCTTCGGTATCTCCCATTCATGCTCCTGTTGCACTCCACAGTCCTGCTTCCGCCACATTTACGGGGGGGAGGGGGCTTTTTAATTTTATTATTTACCTCCAATCTTTCTGTGCACAGCCAAACTTCATTTCAGATTGTAGATTCCACAATGGCAACCACAGAAAAACTCGTGAACTTCTTCCAGTGGCAAATTCATCTCCTCACTTTGAGCTGAATATTGAATAATTCACCAATTTCTCTTTTCTTATAGCCCAGGAACAAGCAACTGAGAAACAAAAGAGGAAGGGAACCCCCCCACCAGCAGAGCACACTGATGGCTTTGTTTCCTGCCTGGCTTGTGGCATGAAAAGCAAAGCAGCAGCAAAGGTATAGTGAGAGGGATGTTGTTCTGGGGGATGATCTGAGATGCTGGAGGGTGCTGAGACCACCTACCTAAAATGCAGCTTTGGGTTTTGTTTCACAGAAGTCAGGGCTGAATGCAATCATGATGTTCTCTGTACTCAGGAGACTTCTTTATCTTATTCTGTCACAAATACATATGCTGCGTTGAGGGACTCTGTCTATTCCGAAAACATCTCCTCTGCTTTTACCTCCTTGTTTAAATCCATCCCAAAGGCTTCAAATCTCATTATATCCCGATGTCCTCTAAGGAAGGAAATCCATTAGATTGATTTTTCACCTACATCAATAATTAAATCATTTATAATAGGGTGGTAAATAAATAAGACCAATCAAAAGAATATAGTTCAGTGAGGCTGGAGGGGAGAGAAGGAGGGAGATGGAACAAGAGTGTCATGGGCTGCAGTTCAGGAAAGCTAAAACACTCCTTTTCTCTTCTGGAGCTACAGAGGTACTAATGTCTTCAGCACATGTGAACTGTCAGGTTCGGAATCTAGGCAGAAAACCTCCCAATAGGCACCATCACCTCTGTCTCGTTTCCATAGAGATTTGGAACCCTGCTTCCAGCAGTGAAAATCCTGATTGACACTTGCTACCTTCGGAGAGGTAGAGCCTCAGCGTCATAGAAACAAGCTGTGAATGTTTATTAAAGTCCCTCATGGCAGGGGGCTGAGCTTTTCAGGGTTTCCTGATTTTATTACTATTTCAAATGAGTCTTTTTCTTTCCCCCAGCTTATTTTATGCCATTAAAAGGTGCTTTCTTGACAGCTTTGTAGTCTGTGATCACATCTTGATTTCAGCAATCAGGAAAAGCTGCAGGCAAATGGTCAGCCTGCATTCTATGAGACAAAGGGTTGAATAGGAAGGAAATCTAAAGTGTCTTCAAGCATTGCAACAGACTCCAGATTAAGCAATGACTTCATGAGCAGTGGAGAGCCTGTGAAGAATCTTCCACAAAAGCACAAATAGGTCATCTCCTAAAGCCATGACCATGGAGGAAAGGTCAGACAATTTGATTTCCCTCTGTACCCCTGATACATTGCAATGTTTGGGATGAACTAGGCCCATTGAGAGGAGTCACTTCATGAATGGTAAATGGGCTTGACATCTGGTCTCCTGACCCCCAGTGTGATGCTGGCTTTGGATATTAGACACTTAAGTATGTCCAGTTCCTGAAGAGACATCACTGGGTGAGTTGCCTGGGTAAAATGAGTAAAGAATAATGCTATCAAGCAAACACTTCTTATCTGTTTTATTGCTTCCAGACTCTATTTCACAGTGTTTTTAGCCAGCACAGCTCCACTCTTTTGTTGCAGAGATTGTCAAACAGTGATTTCTGCTGATACAGGTGACAAACATCCAAGTTTTCCTGTGGGAAATTCCAGAAGAAAACAGATGTACTAATGTCTTTCTGCTTTGCAGAGACCCTTGGTGGTCTCCTCTAGAGCCATCCAGTTTGGACTAGGAGATAACATCTATTAGGGATGTTAAAAGGACCCAGTCTCTTTACCTAGTCTTATTTAAGGTAAAAGAAACAAAAAAAACAGTGAAGATTGTGAGGAAAAATAGAGATTTTGCATGGTCTTGATGGATTATGATATAGTCTAAAACATGACATTTATAACCGATGTTCAAGTCTCGTGTATATAAAGCCAACAGAAAGTGATGTTTCCTGGATTTTCATGGCATTTTTCTGCAATGCCAGATGTTTGGGTTGTGCATCATGTCATATTGCATCAGTCTGTGCCTGCTGATCTAAGGCTGAATCTCTATTTCATTTTTTTGTCATAGAATCATAGAATTACATGATGGTTTAAGTTGGAAAGGACCTTAAGATCATTCGGTTTCAACCCCCTGCCATAGGCAGGGACACTTCACGCTAAACCATGTCACCCAAGACTCTGCCTAACCTGACTTTGAACACTGCCAGGGTTGAAGCATTCACAACTTCCCTGAGAAACCCATTCCAGTATCTCACCACCCTTACAGCAAAGAACTTCTTCCTCATATCCAATCTAAACTCCCCCTATTTAAGTTTGAACCTGTTACCCCTGCTCCTATCACTACAATCCCTAATGAAGAGTCCCTCCCCAGCATCCTTATAGGCCCCCTTATGACTGTGATGCAGATGATGCCCTGTGCAAAGTATAACCTTGGAAGATTTGAGTGATCTTGTCATGGAGAGGCACTCACGGGTCTGACATTTAGTGGAAAAGGGAAAAAGAAGGTTCCTACTCTCTCAGCATTAAAACGGGTTCCTGAAGATCATCCAGTTCAAACCCCCTGCCATAGGCAGGGACACCTCACACTAGGCCATGTTACCCAAGGCTATGTCCAATCCGACCTTGAACACTGCCAGGGATGAAGCATTCGCAACTTCCCTGGGCAGCCCATTCCAGTTCCCTTCTTCCTTATATCCAATCTGAACTTCCCTTGTTTCAGTTTGAAGCCGTTACCCCTGGTCTTATCATTACAGTCCCTGATGAAGAATCCCTCTCCAGCATCCTTGTAGCCCTCTTCGGATACTAAAAGCTGCTCTGAGGTCTCCATTCAGCTTCTCTTCTCTATGCTGAACAGCCCCAATGTTCTCAGCCTGTCTCTATACGGGAAGTGCTCCAGCCCTGAGCATCCTTATGGCCTCCTCTGGATTTGCTCCATCCAACAGCTCCATGTCCTTCTTATGGTGAGGTCACCTGAACTCTCCAGGAGCAGAATTTGCTGGTGTAGATTTTAGCAGAAATATTGGCTAGGCTTGGATACCTGTTTTCCAGCAGTTTTTGACAGATTTTCAGCCTTCTATTCCCCTTATCATTCTCTTTGACAGAGAAGGAAGAAGAAACCATTCGTCTAGGAAGAGCACGTACACAATGTCTCTGTTGTCCCACAGAAAGAGGTTTCAACATTTACATTTTATAACTTGTTGGGGTGTCTGCACAGCCCCATAGGACTATCACTTTGAGTGGGCTGTCTTTGATGGACTGAATGCCCCTGTGACTGACAGCCATGGTCCATGGGACTGAAGACATATGCCTGTATTTGGCGCAATACCAATGAACCTAAGCAGGACTATGGGATACAACCAGCCTTAGAAACCATGCAGTCCTGCTTGGCCTGAGAGGCAGAGTGCCAGATCCATTGGATCTTCTGCCTACCCATGGCAGGGGGGTTGGAATTAAATGATCTTAAGGTCCTCTCCAACCTTAACTATTCTTTGATTCTATGTGCAGGCAAGCTTATGGCATTGAATCTTATGGTGGATAGCATAGGCTGGCCTGAAGCCTTGGTAAGTACAAACCTAATAAGGCATTAATCCCTTCAAGCTTAACTCATTTCCAGACATACCTGTCTGATCAAGCCAAAAGGAAGTGAACCACACTGCATTACGGTCACCTTAATTCTGAAGTACATAGAAGATACAGGTCACAAAGTCTTCCAAGTAATTTCCTACACAACCATACCTTGACTCAGCTTGGGTTTGCTTTTCTAAAAGGTCTCAGAGGTGAGGGTCTTTAGAGCAGGGTAAATGAGGGTACATTTTCTATTTGATTGCAAGGAGATTTAGGAATATTAAATGGCCAGGAGAAACAAATGATAGCGATTGCAGAGGGAACTGATAGCTGAGCAGTAAAAGCATGCTGTCTGCATGTTTAAAAAGAGTAGTCAGAGGTATACAGTGGTTAGGTATCATGTCAGACTTGTGTCAAAGCCAAACCTTATTCTTTACCCAGAAAGATGATTATTTAGTTGGAAAATTTAGCCAGCTACTGTGTCAGGTAGATGTTTCAGTATCTATCTTGTCTTTTGGGTACCTTTGGCCACTGTTATAGCTTGTACCCTGTAATGTACTACTGTACATAGCCATGCAAGCCCTAAAAGCTACCTAGGCACAGGGCAGCCTTTGAGGTGAATTAGTCTTTGGTTTCCTAGCAAAGCATCATAAGTCAGGACTGGATTTGGAAACTAGTTTTTTTTCAGCTGGAGCACTGACTGCAAGTGTTTTGCTTGGTGTCTACTGTGTCTAACTTCACTGCAGGTCCTTTTAGCTGTGGCTTCTCCCTCCCTGGAAGCCTCAAAGGCCAGATTGGATGGGATTTGCAGCAGGCTGGTCTAGTGGAAGTTGCTCCTGCCCATGGAAATGAGTTGGAATTGGATGATCTTAATGTCCCTTCAAACTCAGATGATTGTGTGATTCTGATTTACACTGTTATCTTGCCCCTAACCATGGTTGTGAGGCAGGGACCCAACTGGAGCCAGCTGGAGGGGTGGTTACATGAGTGCAGAGGATGGATAGGACACAGCTGAGATCCTGAGTCAGTGGGAGATGGCAATACAAACCCCAATTGTTGTTAGTCTCAATCTGTGTCCACAGCACAACATTCTCACCTTTGCCATCCAGAGCCTCTTGGCAATTCCCATTGTTTTTGTTCCCTGTTTCTAGTTTGAGTTGTAGCAAGCACAGAAGGGTCCTGAGGCAGACTGTAATTGAATATCAATGTAGACTGTATTAAACAGAGCACTGATACCCCTACCTAAACTGAGGAGAGCCTTTAAGGTAGCAACCTTGTTTGGCTTCTGCTGGTATCAAAATTAGCAGGGAATTTGGGCCCTCCAGTGACTGTATTTGTAATGTTTCAAGTATGTGACATAGGCTCCATATTTCTGGTTACACAGATGGATTGTTCCTTGACCCCGTTGGGAAATGAATTTTATTTTGGGTAAGGAAAGGCACCATTCCAACAACACACAGGGAATTCTGCATCACTGAAACGTGCAGCAGAGTAACATAGAAGCTGTATCTCTTGCAACAAGGGAAATAATAGAGGGTTTCTTTAGTTGAATAGTCAAATCAGGAAATGCCAAAACAGAGCAAGTCAATCCAGAAGATAAACTCTACTGATATTTCAGTTGGTTAAATTGAAGACGAAGAAAGAAACTTTTTCTTGCACCAACTGAGCACATGCCTCTTGAGTCCCAAAGCATTTAATTCCATTTCTATTTTGAGTTTTCTAACCTTTCCCTTTTTCCCTCTTTCTTTTGTGCTGTTTTTTCCAAATTGAAATAACTTTCTAAGTGATTCTTTATGGAAATAAAAAGTCAAAAAAGTTCATTTTGAAAATGTCAGGATCGTATTCCTTTAGAAAATAAGAAACACTTTGTGGCAGCAAGTGGGTCTGTAAGCTTTGGGACTAAATGAAATCTAATTTTCTAGAGACTTCTGGTTTGTGTTGCAGAGCTTTCATCTAATTTTGGCTGAGCACAGTCAGTATATGCCTATGTGGGAGCAATGGAACAGCTTTGTTCAGCAACTTCGTATCAGAAAAATTAGGCTTTTAGTGACTTCGGGAGCCCCTGTCAAGAAGTTAATAGGTTGAAAGTTAATAAATATGCAAGGGGAAAAGGCTGTAAAGCACACTAACGCTGCATGACGACGCTGACTTTCAGGAACGGGATCCTTAAAGTTCCTAAATGTAGCCTAAAAAAACAATGAAAATGGCTGCCACTTCGATAATAACCAGCTACAATTTTTAGTCACCCAAAACTGTTTCATAGAATCATAGAATGGTTTGGGTTGGAAAGGACCTGAAGATCATCCAGTTCCATCCCCCTGCCATGGGCAGGGATTTGTCACAGTAGACCATGTTACCCAAGTCTCTCTCTAACCTGGCCTTGAGCACTGCCAGGGATGAAGCATTTACTACTTCTTTGGGCAACCTGCGCCAGTGCCTCACCACTCTCACAGTAGAGAACTTTTTCCTTATCTAACCTGAACTTTCCCTGGTTTAGTTTGAACCCATCACCCCTTGACCTATCACTGCACTTCCTGATGAAGGGTCCCTCCCCAGCATCCTTGTAGCCCCCTTCAGACACTGGAAGCTGCTCTGAGGTCTCCACGCAGCTTCTCTTCTCTGGGCTGAACAGCCCCCAGTGTTCTCATCCTGTCTCCATATGGGAGGTGCTCCAGCCCCTGATCATCCTCATGGCCTCCTCTGACCGTATTTGCTGAATTGATCCAGATTTTACACATAGCAACACTCCTTTGAATTTTTAAATGGTTAGATACTAGTATATCATAGGAAACTTCTAGGGAGTACAAATTACTGTCAGCAAGAGCAGGTCTAAGATAACATCCTGCTCCATGATCAGAGCAAGAACACAGAGCTCACCAGAGCATCATATTGACGTGATAAGTAGAGCCATTATAGAGGATTGTGTCAATAAGGAAAGTTTCACAGCCTCCCTAATTACACATTGCTTTGCTGGAAGAAGTGGCTCCAGGGGAGCAGTTAGGCTGTGCACAAACATATGCCTGCCTGAAAAAGTCAATAAATGTGATTTACATGATTGACCGGTACAATCACTTTGATTAAAAAAGGTTAGAGAAGGAGGAAAAAAAGAAGACAAGACAACAAATGTATTGTATATTAATGCAATACTCCAAGGAGGTCCATATTAACACTTCCTTTAAGCTGTCCTGAATAAACAAATCAAGGAGCTCATCACTATAGTCATGATAAAAAGAGAAAGAAGAGAAATCATTATCAAGTAAGTGTGAACTAATGATTCTTTTCTCAGTTCTACATGTTCTTGGTCCTATAGGCCTTCTCCACTATTCATGCTTGTGAATATCTCTACATTTTGCATCATAGAATCAGAATCATAGAATAGTTTGGTTTGGAAAGGACCTTAAGACCACCCAGTTCCAACCCCTGCCATCAACAGGGATGCCTCATATTAGACCATGTCACCTAAGGCTCTGTTCAACCTGGCCTTGAACAGTGCCAGGGATGGGGCATTTACTAGTGTCTCACCACTCTCACACTAAAGAAAAACACAAGGATGGTTCCCATTTTGCTTTTGGAAGGGGTTTCAACTAATTTGAGCCCGTTAATCCATCCTTGGGCTGTATCTATCCACAGTTACTCCCTATTGATACAGCCAGGAGAAGTAATAAGGCATTTCTTCACTAAATGAAGGTATAGACCCAGAGACTCCGTGAATTTTCTTTCAGAACTGCCAGAAAGAAGGTAAATCACAGCTGCCAGATTCAAATCTGGAAGGTTGTAGAACAAAATTGGAAACCTTCTAAGTTTATCCAACACAGTCACTAAGTTTATCTCAGTCACAGATGAGACATTTCCCAGCCTCACTGAACCTTCCCACCTCCTTCAGCAGGACATCCCCATCCTGTCCATCTTCTTCCACTGTAACTTGGCCATCAGACCTCCTCACATCTCAGCATTGACCTCACAGTGCCTCTTCTTGCCCTGAGATCTTCTCCACTGAAGCAACCACTGATCTTGCACCACTGAGTAGGGGAGGGAAGATGATGAGAACTGACTTTTCTCATAGCCTTTTTTAATTTGAATTCCCATAGTGTTCAGTGGAGTTCTGCCCCCCTCTGCTGGAAAAGCTCAGCACCTCCAGCTGAGCAGCTTTGCTTTTCATTCTTGCCTGAGACCCAGTCCTTTGGCCATGACCGTAGGCCATGTAAAGTCTAACCCTACTCTCCTGTGCAGTTTCTTCTACAATGTCCCAAAATGGAATGACACTGACTACAACCCTGTTGCTGATCTGTCCCCTCAGTGCTTATTTTTCACCTCTTTTTGACTGATGAGAGTAGTTAAGTGCAAAAATGCAAAGCTTAGATATGGACCCAAATTGTATCTTCAAAGTTTCTTTATCACTTGATAAGATTTTGTGGTTGAATGAGCTGTAAAAAGCTGAAAATTAAAGATTATCAGTTATCCCTTAGGCATCTTTGGCCAACAAACCATGTTCTGCCTTCTCAACCTGAGCTCAGAAGAATTATCTGGGAGGTTTGTTTGGCAGGACACACTTAGTGCCTGATGTGAAAGGAGTCCATTTGTTTCTCCAGATGACCAATCCAAGTGCCCATTGCCAGTTGTATCACATCCTGGACTGATAGTCCTGCAACCCTTCTTGTGGACAGAGACAAGGGACAGAAAAGAAGGGCTAAATCCATCTGAGTTCAAAACATTTGTGGAAGAGTAGAGATCTGTAGAGGCAGAGCAGATTCCTCTGCTCCTATGGACTGAATGGCTTTTGAGCCAGATCTTTGAGCCCAGCTTACTGTAAAGACATTCATTTCAATTTAAAACACCCTAAAATGTTCCCTGTCTCCAGCCCCAATGACCCAGGAGTGTTTCATAGGTGACTAACTCAAGAAATAGCCCTGCTGTATGAGAATGCATCAAGTAGCAAAGCACCAACGTGACAGTATCTCGCAGCTCTCAGCACTGCTGAGTGCTACTCTTCTGACTTCTGAAGTATCTTTGGATATCAAATAGAGCTGATTCAGGCTTAGTGATTCTTTTACCTTGCCCTGATTTGCCTCTGCTCTTCCATGAATATTATCTTTCAAGCATGGATAGCAATGTGATCACTCCCTGTTTCTCTTAGCTATACACAGCAAGAGCTCTGCACACCCCACAGTCCAACAATGGACTGTTTCTTTCAGCCTCATGGGCTACATTTGACTCAATCTGAGATGCTAAACAACCCCCTTAAAGCATCTCCATACTTCCTATATCCAAACCCTCTTTTTCAGAGGCATGGTATGTCAATCATCTGTTTTTTGCCACGAAGGGAGATTTCATAAGTCAAATAAGCCCAAGGAACTGACAGGAATAACTCTTCAGAGGGCAACAGACACTTGTGCCTCCCATGACCCAAAGAAGAATGACCAGAAAGCAAATCACAAAGCAATTGAAGCAGATATTTCAAAGATTTATTGTATAAATCTACAAAAGGTTTTGCTACAATAGCAAATAGAGCGTAGCACTATTCTATTGACAGGTTCTAGTGGCTTGGTGTGATCTTGTAACTCCAACATGACACATGAGGAATAAACTGCCTGATACAGTCAGATCTAGGGCGAGTGATGTCGGCTTACAAAGACCTTTTGGCTTCAACCCCTATAACCTGTAGCAATTCAATGCGTTTGCCTCTTGTACAAGGTTCCTTGAATTAATAGTATCTCTAGTAAAAATAAAACCTCTAAAGTAGTTTTATCAGAGTCAAATGTAAAATTGCCTAAGGAAAAGAAAAAAAAAAAACCAGTGGTTGAAATCCACTAAAATTGCACAGGCACAACACATACACACTTCTTCATTCATATGCCTTTGCCCCAGGAAAATAAACTACCAGCCCTTCCTGGAGAAGCTGGTAATAAAAACCAGGGTGCTACAAGTAAAGCTTCGATCTGCCAGGAGCAGTAATTGAAGTAAAATCATTCCAGGAGATTCAGTTCTGTACACTCCAAAAAGCCAGCTGAAAATGTATAAACCTCAGGACCAAATGAGCAAGTAGCACAGACAGGATAATTCATTAAAAAGGCAGGAAAGTCTATGGAAAAATAAAATGCCTATTGAGGCTGCCAAGTCCTTTGTAAGGGATTGTGGAAATTAAGCACCTCAAACATCATTTTGACCTTGAGAGGATGCCTGCGAAGTCTGCCTTGACATGGTTTTACTCAGTTTTCTAGTCCTGGACATTTTTGCTGAGCATTGTTGGAATGCACATCAGGTCCCATTGGCTTAGTTCAAATGTAACAGAACACCACAGAATTTAGTGAGGTGGATTCGATTGCTCAATACACATACACCTGCACTGACACGCACACACGCATACCCAGGACAGTTGGCTCTGGAAGAGAGAGGAACCAACTGGACCTCTTCAGCTGAGACATGAACCGAAACTGCCTTGTTCACTCATTCAAACTTTTCCTTTTGCACACTGTTTGCACTCCCTGGGTCTGGATGGAAACAGTCACATCAAAGCCAGCACAAGAACACCAGCTCTTGCAGCAACTCTGGTCCACACAGATCCAGGAAGGGCCTGCTGTCTCACAAGACTATCATTCCTGGCAAGACAGTTGTGCAGGCTCAAGAAGTTCAGACAAGCATCTGGAACTGCAGGATGCTTCTCCGAACCTCCAGAGCCCTTTGAGGTTTGAAACTAATACCCGCATGAAATGAAGCTACCCTCAACTCAGGAAAAATGAGTTACAGCATTAAGAGCAGGGAGGGTTCGTAGCCTAAGTAGGGTCAGTCATTTGGCAAAGTTAATCAGGAAAGTTTCCTTTAGCTGATAAGCTAAGTGAAGGTTTCTATAGGTGAGTCCCAGTGGCCCCAAATTGCAGAGGTATGGTATCATCTCAACAGACAGTCAGCACAAGACCAGCATCCTTGGTGTCCACAAAGCCAAGACTTGGTTCTTCTGCCTTTTGGTTTCTCTTTTCATTCTTAAGGCATTCTTCTTTGCTTGGAGTACCTGGACCAGCTCAGACTTTTCTCTGTCCTGTTGGAAGTGGTTTCCCTCATTCATTCTGGCTCTCAGCACCTTGAACTGCATTGTGCTGCATGAGAGGCTCTTTGGTGAGTGATTTGCCCTCTGTCATCCTGCAGCACTTTCTTCTCCCCTGGGAAAGTAGAACTCTTGGGCACAGAGAAGGAAATTCAGCAACAGCAGAAAGGATCTCTGTAAAACAAAATACAATGCAATAGCTCCAGTTAGATATCTCAAGTGGAGAACACAGAGGGTTTCTCAGCACATGGGGTTAAATTCAGCTATGCCCACTGGGAGTTTGCACCCTGGAGCTCCCACTCATATTGGCATCTAAGCATTTGCTAGTGGTCCATCAGAAAGGCATGATGTCCACAGAGCATTAATCATTGGGGCTGGTGCTTAGGTTCCTACATTGAGAAGCTGAAATCCCACCTAACCAGGCTTTTAAAACCACTGGGGCTGAGGTCTCAACACCTGAGGTATTCAATATTTCATGTGAAGCCACTGGGGAGGCTAAGAAAGGCCCACAAGGATAACGTGGGAGGTAATTACCTGTGCCAGGCTTTCCTTCAGACAGTGGATCCAGCAGTCAGTGGTTGGGAATCCTGACAGCAGTTCTGATGTTGAATCCTTGGTTTTGAAGCTTGTTCTCTTTGGCTTATTTTCCAAACCCTGAGCACTGCGAAGTGAGTCCTCAGAGGAGGATCTGAGTGAGTCACTGCAACCAAGAGAAAATGATGTTTGTAATGAGCGGCCAGCTCATACTCAGCAATGACACCCACTCCCCCATCACTCACCCCAGGTCATTAGTGAGAAATCTCCCTTCTCTCTGCAGACAAAGCCGCTGCTAACTAACTCTGAACAAGCAAAAGAAGATTCTCTACTGTTCCTGAGACCTACTCACACCCAGCAAGGGTGCCAAGCATATATGCATCTCTTTTGAGCTGTGCATGGATCATGGGGCAGGTCCTTATGCTGCTTTAATGAAGCTTCCCATTTCCTCCCCATACTAATCAGAAAGTACAAGATACTTTCCTGCTTGGAAACATTTCCCACTCACTGTCCTTTATTTCCCTTTTGCTGGTTCTCCCCCTTTCTCAAAGCCCTAATCTGTCATTTACAATGCTTCATGTTCTGTTTCAGGTATTGCCTTTATCCCATTGCCAGGTTCCTACTGGAGGAGCTATGGCTAATTTGGATCTGAAGAGTGTCAGAGAGTTGCCTTACCTTCAGCCTCTTGGAAGGAGACACACCAAAAGACCTTCCAAGCCATCAGTGCCTCATGTCACTGCTGTAGTAGTGCCAGGAGTATCCCAGGGGCATTCCTGTTGCTGCATCCCTGCTGCTTGTCTGACAGAGGTGTTGTTTATTTGGTCTGGTGGTGAATGCAGATGATGCTTGAGATGTGTCCAGCCTCGAGAAGCTTTGAAGAGCCAGACTTCATGAATATGTCTTACGGAAGTGTTATCTCAAAGTCCTGCCACCAGATGTTGGCTAAAGCAAGGGGAACGCTGAGCATTACTTTCTCAACATGGGAAATGCCACAGAGTCCAAGTCCATCTTCATCCAAAGAAGACACTGTAGAAAGTCCTTTGTGAACAAACAAGGCTCTGACCTCAGGTGCTCCAGGACAAGGGTGCTGGGCTTTCCAAGAGCATTTTGTATCTGTCTGTGTTAGCAGAAACTCTTCCTTGTGATGCACAGGCTGAAACTGTGCTGGGACACACAGCTCTTCACTTCTTTTTGCTTTTACATGGCAAAAGCTCCTGTTATCTCCACACATCAGCATGGATTTGATTTGCTGCTCTGGGGATATTTTGCTCTGGATTTAGGTTGTGTTTGTTTCTTGATTTCAAAGTATAAGGATTTATTTCCCTTATCTTCCCCCCACCCTCTTAAAATAGCTCTGGTGCCTCTCGTGTCCACCTTGACACCCTCTCTTCTCTGAAAGGAAAGAGACTTCCCCTTTAATAAATCAGCTCAGAATTAAATTTGAAACTCTTGTTTCCTGCTGAACACACTGAATAATGTGCAGAGAAAGGGTGAGATTTTCCTCTGCACTGCAGTGGCCTTGATTGGAGTGAGTCGAAACTAAGACAAGAAATAAACCAGTAAAAGCCTCTTGAGAGGAAAAACATTAAAGCAGGTATTAGGTGCAGTGAAACGAAAAGAAAAAGCCACTAAAAATAATCCAGATCCTTGGACTTTTCAGTTCCTGAAGTCATAGGAATTCCTTTAAAGAAAACCTCTAAAACATATTTAATCCTTTGGAGCAATAA
The DNA here is from genome assembly GCA_032466535.1 of Forpus xanthops. Classification (NCBI taxonomy): domain Eukaryota; kingdom Metazoa; phylum Chordata; class Aves; order Psittaciformes; family Psittacidae; genus Forpus; species Forpus xanthops. The sequence continues at coordinate 79,387 of JASSUY010055004.1, forward strand.
AAGCAGGAGATTGCTAAGCAAAAAGAAGCCCAGTTGTAAATAAGAAAAGTGCAGGGGTCAAAAGAAAGATGTCTCCTCAGGGCAAGGGCACCTCTTCAGAAGAGGGAGGAGAGAAGGAGAAGGAAAGATCCAGATGGGTAGGAACCCTCAGCCAATTGCTGCACTCATATGAAGTCCTTGCAAGCTGCCCGTGCTAAGCAGCTGCTTCTGAAGTTAGGAATTGTCTCTAGTTTCTTGTCAGGGATCCCATAAAATTGTCTGTTCCCCACAGTGGTGCAAGCAGTATCTCCAGCACCACCATACTGCAAGGCTCGGATGAGGTGGGCAACCACATCCTAAGGTACCCCATCACCTCCCTCCCCCCACAAGCAAAGTTAATTGCTCTGCTATGGGTTGTTGAACTGAGCACACCTCATGACTCATCTCAGCCAGAACTTCTCCCCAAGGAGAAGCTTCCTAAATAAGCCCCTTTCTCCCTCCCATGGATTAGCTCATATGACAGTAGCTGGTGGGCTGGGGGGCTCGGGTTGAGTCCCATTGCTCGGCACAGGACTGGCAGTGGTTGAAGGAGGTGCAGTCTCCACAGAGTCCCCTGGTTGAATCTCAGGGGTCCTCTGTGGGCTGGGCTCCTCAGAGTGGTCCATGTTGCCTTGGACTTCCTTCCCTCTTTGGATCAGCTGCTCTAAGGTCTTGGGCAAGGGGTAACTCAAGAAGCGCTTCAGTTTGGGCTGAAGGGTGCCTACCACATACTGGATAATTTCCTCTTCATCTGCATCTACATAGAGAGTCTGGTACAGGTCCCTCTTGCGCCAAAGGAACTGATCCAGGGGTTCCCCCTCTTTCTGTGGCAAATCCAGCTCCCTTTTGATAGCATCCCTAGTCAGAGTTCCCTCGCTATACTGCAGGAACTCCTTCTTGAACTCAACCCAGTTCTTGACAGAGTCCTGCTTGTATTCCCACCACTTTTTAGCTGGGCCGTTCATGTGGTTTTGGATCTGAGACAGCCAGTATTCCTCTGTTCCACCCACCTGCTTTAAGTATTCCTCCAAGTGGCTCAAGAACTCCCGGGGATCCTCAAAGACCTGAGTCTCCACTGGGGAGGCTGGAGCATCCTCCGACACAGAGACCCACTGGTAGGAATCATGGGCCTGGGGGATGCTGGGCACTTCCCCAGGAGGAGGGGTCAGTGCATACATTTGACTCATATCAAGGGCATAGTCATAAATCTCACCCTCACTTGGCCTTATCTCTGGGCCTCCCACCCCAACGGACACAGTCTGCTTGCCGTGTTCCCCAGGGCAATATTTGCCTCCCATGGACTCCAGACGGTCCGCCCACTTCTCCAGACGGAAAAAGACCTCCTTCCAAACATTCATCTCTCTCTTGACCCACCTTTCCAGATGGGCAATGGTTTCTTGGCATCTGGCCAGGCAGGCCTTGATGGACTTCTTCCACCTTTGATTATCAGTCGGGACGTGGTCCTCTAAGTTATTCTCTAACTTCCCCACTGACTTCTGCAAGCCCTTCAGCTCGCGCTCCACCTGCTTGGAGACCTCAGTCAGGAGGTGCCGGTGGGTCCTCCTGACGTGCTCCAACATTTCTGCCCTGCACTTCCCTATCTGTAGGATCACATTGGGCTTGTTGGCAACTCCACGGTGCCCCTGGAAGGAGTGGATGCCAGCGTTGGTGACATTGTCCAGCTGCATGGCTCCGACCGTGCGAGTGTCAAACACAGAACTGTGTTGTAAAGCTCTGGCACTAGAGCTGTCTCTCAACAACCCCCCACCACAACACTTCCTGAAAGACACACAGAGACTTCTAAACCCCCCTCAAAGGACTTTTCAACACAAACACAACCAAATCAGATATCACCGCAGAGCGAGCTGTTCGGTCCCCGGGGATCCCAGACAGAGTTGTAGGCAAATTCCTCCTGATGCCCAGCTGGAAACGCCGGTCTCACGTGCTCAAGGTGTCCCAGAGAGAGCCAGGATCCAGGAACAAGGAGAGAGGAGTTGGTTGAACGTCTCCTGCTACCTGCTTGTCCGGAGTTGAACGACCGCAGAGTCCCCGCTGGAGAGAAACACAGAGAGATGCACACAGATGCTGCTGCAAAAAAAATCCCGGTGCTTTCTCCTCCGGTGAACTTGGATGAGTCGAGAAATGCTTTCACTAGAGATGCAAAGCTGCTTCTCTTCCCTGGCTGAACTGCCACTAGTCCAGGCTCTTCCATCTACTTATACCCCACACAGCTCAACATGTGGGTGGTGCCCTGCCTCCTCTCGCACTCTCAGCTCGGCATTCATTGGAGGAGAAGCGAGGCCGGTGTCTGTGGCAACCCAGATCTTGGCAGCCTCCCCTCAGCTTCCCACCCCCTCTCGCACACCCCCAGACTCGACGCGAGAAGCACTTGAAAGGTGCTGGAGACAGTTGGGGAGATGGATGAGTAATCGCACCTTCCGCCTTTCAGATTGCAGGGAAAAGGGGGGGGGGGGGATAAAAACCACACTTATTCATTCCACAACTATTTACTCACCAAGGTCATCATTAGCATGCTTCCCTGGCAGGACTCGCAGTGGAAGAGATGAGGAGGAATTCAGTGTGTCACACGAAGACAGACTCCCACAGGGCCCCCGCGCACAACCACACACACACAGGGGGTGAGCTCACTGTTAATGCAAATGCTTTGGGAATGGTGGCAAATCAGAAGGAAAGAGGGAAAATAAAGAGAGGGCAAAGAAAAGAAAGGGGGGGGGGGGAAGGAGAGGGGACAACACACACAGGAGCCAGCCACTTCAGTACAGACTGGACTTTCTACAGCATTGGTAGGTGGGAGTCATGCCCGCTGCCTAATTGCACCCGACCAACCTCTATCTTGGGAATATTCAGTAAGGGAGGGGGATGGCATCCTGGTTCTTTACACCAAATTAAATCCGCCCATCTAGAGCCTGTTCCGTACTTAGCTTGAATCAGATGCTTAATCAGTTAGCCAACCCACAAGCACAGATGAAGCTACATTTGTTCTTTGCTCTTAACGCAGGAAAAGCCAACCATAAAAGGAATCCCCGGGTCTTATATAAGCCAGAGATAAAGGATTCCCTAATCTGAGAGAGTTCCCTGACGAAACATCCTCGGAGAGGTACTGAGGACATCTGAGGCTTCTCATCCTCTCCCAATAACAGTGCATGGGGGCAGTGGGATGCTGATTCATGAATATTACCTAAAAAAGGGTTTCAAGCCTGTTGGAAATGCCTTGCCTCTTCTCAGGGTGACAAGCAGTGTGCCAGGGACACTTAGAATGGCTCTCCCACAGCTCCTGGCCATGTATTTCCTGCTGAGATTGCTGCTAGCCTGTTAGCACTGAGAGATGTGTGGTCTTTCAGTGAAGTTCTGCTGAAAGGAGGTCTGAATGGCCCCAGGTGTTAAAGCAGATTCCCCTTGGAGCAAACGGGTGGCGGTTAAGATGAAAGGAATGAGGGACAGGGCTCAGGACTCCCTTTCCCCTTTCCATATCCATGTGCTGTAGGTTGGTGTGTGGCTGTTCCTTACCAGGTGGCGGCACACGGACAAACACTACTGCTGTATGGAAACAGGAGGGTTATTTAGGGCAGCAGCAAGCTGAGATAGAAGGGCTGCTTGGTTTGGTTGGAGATGGGGAGTTATGGCAAGTAGGGGAAGGGACAGAAGGCTGAGAGTGTAAACACAGCATTCCCGATCCAGCAGACCTTCCCAGTGCCACTTATCCCAATACATAACATGATAGGGATATGATAAGCAGGGAGCAATGTCCTCTGTCCTGCTTACTCCTCTACTTTCACCAAGCTTTCCTAAGCATGAGTGTGTAGTGCATATGTGCTTGAAGGAAGTGTCCAATATGAATCAAGTAGGGGTCTGGGAAAGATCTGAAGCCTTTTATCCTGTGTCTTCTCTACCTCTGGGAGTCCACCTTAAACCTGCATTGCCAGTAAGAGATCACATGAATTGGAAGAGACTGCAATTCCTGTATCACTAGATTAGTGCAAAGAGATTCCCCAGGAACCTTTTCACCCAGAAATGGCCTTTAGGAGATTTCCTGTGGGTGGGGCCAGGTTGTAGACTGGATTTAGTTTTGCAAAATGACCTCTTTCCAACCTCACCTTTGTCCCATCTAATGCCAGAGTCTGGGATGAACAGGCTACAAAATCAGTCCCATTGAGTCTGTCTCTTTCCTACTCTGTAGCAGGGAATCATCAGTCTGAATGGCCTCATTTGGCACTTTAGTCTTGGCACAGTACCCCAGGATTATCAAGAGACCTCAGTAGGTTTCTAGCTCAACCTCCTACTCTAAAGTGAGTCAGCTACTGGGTCAGATGAGGTAGTTCCGGTTTTAGACATTGAAAGCCCCAGGGATGGGTATCGCACATCCTTCTTTGGGCAACCTGCTCCCCTGCATAGCACTTCACAGAGGGAAAACATTTTTCCTTATAGACTGTCTTGTTTCTATTCATACCCAATGGCCCTTGTCCTCTCACCAACCACCTCTAAGAAGAGCTTGGTTCTATCTCCTTGATAACATCCCAACAGGTATGGAATATTGCTGTTAGGTCCCCCTAAAGCCATTGCTTGTCCAGGCTGGACAAGCCCTAACCCTACACCAGGCACCAGGCAAGTCTTCTAGCCCTGATCATCTCAATGGCTTGGGCTTAACTCATTCCAGTTGATCAGTATCTTACACTAAGTGGGCTAAACCCAGTTGTAAGAGCTAGTTATGTTCTAACATGCCCTGAGTAGAGGGGGATAATCATGTCTACTGATCTCCTGGCTGTTCTCATGCTCCCATAATCAGCCCAGGGTATATTTGTTGCTGCCAGGAAGCACTGCTAGATCATATTCAGCCTTCTGTCCCCCAGTACCCCCAGGTCTATTTATGCCAATCAATTGCTGCCAGAAACTTCCAGCCGTGGAGTTTGTCCTTTTTGAATACCATAATGTTTCCGCTGGCCCTTTCCAGGTCTCTAAGTTCATCTTATTCAACAACCATCCTACAGGTCTCTCAATCTGTGCGCTCTTCTTCTGCGGAGGTGGTGGGGGAGAATCAAGGAGGAATGGGGGTTTTCCTTCTGGACCTGCTGGGGAATGACTTGCTGATTAAGACATAGTGATAAGCATCTTCATTGTATTTCTAATTAAAGTAAGGAGCGTGGGTAGAGGAGGAGGAGAGAAGGGAGCCGAAAGCAAAGGGAAGAGAAAGATGTAGAGCACTGGGAGCTGTCAAGGAGAGGTAATTTAAGGCAGACAGACAATTTCCGGGCACAGATAGACAGGCATGGAAGGACAAGAGCCATGGGCTGGGACAGGCTGGGGAGAAGGCTTTCATAGCCACAGCAGCTTTATCCCAGGGCTTCACAAAGAGGCAGAGAGGCTTTTGTTGAAATCAGCTGCCTGGCCTCAGGGCAGCTGGCAATGGGATGTATGGAGACTTCAGGGCATATGGTCCTCTCAGTGCTCACAGGAGTTTTAAGAGGGTGGCAAGAAGAGCAGAAAAGAAGGTGGGAAGTGAGTATGAGGGAAGAAGAAAAAGAGTGGTCAGTGAGGAGGGGTAGATTCCTCTGAATCAGCTAAGCAGGAGTAAGGAAAGGAGAGAAAACAGCAAGAACCACATCTCATAGCTCAGCTGTCTTCCTAGCACTTCCTGAACAGATATAAACTGCAGTAGATTAGGATCAGACCCCGAAAAAAATGGAGAGACAGAAAGAGAAAGGCCAACAGACTAATTATAGGCAGATAGGAGTGTGTGGCAGCGAGCAGAAAACACCTATGTGGTGATAGGGACCAGATGAAAGGGGCATTCAAACATAGACAGCCCTGGCACCTTCCCCAGCGCTGTCACAATAGTGCTTTGCCAAGGACACGATGTACTCAGAGCCAGGTGGCATTTACCCCTTGCAGCCATTCAGGACGTGGGCTTTTGCTGCACTTTAGAGCAGATTTGATCGGGTTTGGATTGGGACTTTTTTTAGGGTTGACATCCCATTGACGCCTCATGTGGCTGAGCGTTTCACTCAGATCTACCTTATGTCAAGACATGACACTCCTTGAAGATGAGTCTGAGCTGTGAGCCAGATGAACCTGGTGGGTGAGTGAGAAGGGGGAGATCCCAGGGTTTGGGAAAGTTTATGGTGTAGCTGTCTTTTAGTGGCTTATGCTCAGTAGAGCTCTTCTGGATGCTGCATTATTGCATCATGGTGCCAGGGTCCTTCTTCAATTATGTACTGTGATGTACCTTGTGTTCCTTCTCTGAATCACTGTCTGGAGGAACTTGCTTTCACCAAGTACTCTACAAAGTGCCTAAACTTAGAAGTCTAAAGTCCAGTGTGGAATTAATCCTATCCTCTTGCAGGAACTGATTTTTTTCTACTGGTAAACAAGGAATTTTCAGTGCTATCCTATATGTACTGTTCTAGAATTTTCCTTTTCATTTCCAGAATTGCTTCCTCCTTCTACAAGAAGAAACAAACAGAAACCACAGTTCTTCCTCTCTGCTTCCATACGTTTTCAATTCTCCTATGTGTTACCAGACAAAGCTGGCCAGTTATTTGTTTGGTAGCAAAACCCTTAAGGGTTTTATTCTTACCCTAAAACCCTTAAAGATTTCATTCTTTTCTTAAGAAAAGAATAAAATTAAGAGTTGTTGTGGTTTTTAATGTATTAAAAAAAAAGGAGGAGGGGAAAAAATAACACATTTAATTTTACACCATACGTCTCTATTCATCCATCACCACCACTGGAACACTTTATTGCATTGAAGCTGGCACTCACAATGCAGAGTTCCGCATTCAAAACACCGTTCACGTCAGTGGCTGCATTGTTCCTGGCCACCCATCGTCCTCCATGGCTGAGGCCCACACGTCACTTGCTGGGAGGGTGGAGGGAAGTGATTGGGAGAATGAGGACAGCCTGCTATCAATATTAACAGCAATAATAATCCCAATAATTATTATCAGTGCCACTCCTTCTGGCGCAAATTCTCTCCTCTTTCCTTTTTCCTTTTTATGTGAAAAGCTCTATTTTGCAGGGAAGATGGACTGCTTTGTTTTGAGACTAAAAATACCTTCTGTATTGCATAGGGTTGTTTTTTCTCTCCCCTTACTTAATGGGATGTTTATTACTTTCGTTTCCTCACTGGGCGGAGGAAATGCTAATGACTGCCTCCTTGTGCTGCTCTCGCCTCTTCAAGCCCTCCTGAGGCTAAATCAAGAAAGTCAAAGGATGTATCAGTGTTTTTCATGGCACGAACCTGAACTCTGGTGTTTGCTGTCATGACCCTCATGAGATTAACACAAGTAGAAAGACGTATCCGAATGAACATCGTTTTCCTCTTGTGCATGTCACTGACAACATGGCAGTGTATATTTGTCGCTAGCAAAGCAAGTAAGTCCCATGTCGAAAGGCCTGATTCATACCTGATTTATGAAGTTTTATCTGCCTTTATGCCACATGGCTGTGATCTGAATCTAGCCTGTGTTTGGACACACATTTGAGTGTATCTGCCTCCCTTTAGGGTGATCCTCTAAGTGTTCTAGTAAAAGTTTCTGAATTCAGTGCTTTTTTAGCAGTATAGACTGAATATCACAGGTCTGCTAAATAAGGAAACACAGTGGGGTGGCTGTGAAGCCCTGGTTCATCTCCTGGTGTGGCTTGATTGACAGAGTCCCACCAGCTCCTCACCTCTGCGAGGATGATGTGCTGATGTAAGGTTTACCTGCAGTCCCACCTTCCCCCGCAGCCCTGGTTCTGCTTTACCATTTCTATTTGGGTTTCATGCTATCACCCTGACTGCAGTATGAGATGAGATCCAATGGTGATGGTAGAGGAGAACTGGAAGATCACATCCACACAGGGAAAATGGGTCATTGTCCTTCCTGGCAGCAGATTGCTGGGCTATCAAACCATACCCTTGATTATGTAGTAAGCCAGAAGAAGCTGTGCAGACACATGTCTGGCAGTACCAACTACCCACACGATGATGGGAATGGCTCAGACTGCTCCATAGCTTGTCTGCTCCTCAGACATCATAGAGTTCCCATAGATGAGGCTGTGTTGTCTCTCCTCCACCTGTGGGTGCTAAGCACCCATATTTTCCTTGTGGACTATGGGTTGTGGGAAGGGTATTAGTGGTGGTCAGATCCTGGTTCTCCACCAGTGCAACTCATGGGAAGATTTCCAAGTTACAGACTCCCTATTATGGGCTGTGGGCAGCAGGAATCAATGGGAAAGTCCTGAGGCCGTTGCAGGAAATACTGCCTTGTGGTTGTTAGCAGTCAAACACAGTCCCATGGAGAATAAACCACAGCTCCTTTTCCTCATGAGCTTATATAGTCTTAGCCATCCTGCAAGTGACAACAGCTCTGATCCTTGAGGAGAAATGTCAGAGGGAAGTAAGTAGTGCTCAGATCTGGAGGGGATTCCAAAGCCTCTTTTCACACAGTATTGTGGTATATCCTCCAAGTGTAACAGCAACAAAAGCCATGTTCAGTTGGATGCCTCCAGCTACCTTTGTCCAAAGGGACACAGAATATTTCCATGGTCACACTGGGACATGCTGCTGTTGTCAGCCAAATCTACGTATCCAGAATTCTGTGTGCTGATGTGTGTCAGTTCTCAGCTAACTGCATTCACATCCATAAACTTGAAGCCATAAACTAGGCCACAGCTCTCCTGTTTTTAACAGTTTTATCACTTGATTTCCAACTTTTTCTTTGCTTTTCCTCCTTCTGAACTATTTATCTTATTACTGTCTTCCCCAACCATTGCTGTTAACAAAGGATTCCCCCTAAGCATCCTTGCTCTTTGTTGCTAATTTTTCTTAGCCATGGGGAGGCACAGCTTGAGTCAGCGTGGAATTGTGTCCCCTCAGCTCAAGATAACAACAGAGCAGCTGCCTCATGTGGCAATGGGGAGGCTGCAGCACTAATAACAGAAAGGGTAATGTTAGGTCGCTTCTGAAGGGAAGGGAGCCTCATTTAGCGCATCCTCATCCCAGTCTAATTCAAGCAGCTTTTCCATTTCCATTATTTAAGTCCCTGTAAATGAGAGATGGGTAATTAGGGACAGCAGGGGAGCACAGAGGAAACAGAGGAACGTGAGAAGCAAGCAGCAAACTGTATTCATTCCTTCTTTCCAAATGTATGAGGCCCCAAACACTACTAAAAGTCATTAGATGAGTGTTAGGAGGAGCTGGGGAGTGAGTTGCTGTGTAAAGCTCTCCAGGAGCTTTTCCTTCCCCCAAAACTTCCTCACAGTGCCACTGTTCTCCGCTACACCATTACCTCAACAGTGAACATAGCTGCTTGGTGGTCTCAGGCTGGAGATCACCATGTCCATGGGAGCAAAGCAATGCAGAAACTTTATTTCTCTGCACTAAGAAAGGTGCACATTTGGGAGCATGCAGCAATTAGGGGGGTTAGGTGAAGGGGTGTGTGTAGAGCCTGTTTAGGGATTGAGACTTGGAAGGACCATGGGGAAAGGTCTGAAGGTCCCACAGGAGCTGCAGTCTGCTCAGGGATAACAAGAAGGACAAGGATGGGGGAAAAAGCATCCTTTAAGGACAGAGGATTAAGAAGGATACATCTGGAACAGAAGTGATCCTGACACCAGTCTTCCCTGTGCTAATGTCCCCCCTAATGATCATGGGAATTTACTCAATCTACCTTCTTCTTGTAGAGGTTTTCTCTTAAGAAGGCTGGTCTCAGCTGGAAGGAAGACTGCTGAGAAGGGAACATTCATCCCTACGGATATGTTCAACATCTGCAAGGCCAAAATGAAGGAAAACAAAAGAAAAAAAAAAAAAAAGAAAAAAAGGAAAAAAAGGAGAAAAAAGAAAAAAAAAGGGGGGGAGGGAGAAAAAATAAGAAAAAAAAGGGGAAATGGAAAAAAAAAAAAAAAAAAACCACAAAAGTTGCAATTGTAGCCAGGGTTATTTATGCTTGATTTTAGTGAAAGATCCCTAAAGATTGAAGTGTACTTTCTTAACGTCTCTCAGACTTGACCTAGGGAGAGATGATCTTGCTATAGGACTTAGGGAATGGGGTAGGCAGCACGTCCCTGTTAGAGGGCTCTGATTTCAGCCGTGGCAACTCCCTCCCATCACAATAGTATTTAAGCTCTCCATGGTTCCTCGCAGGAATGTTGCAACAGTGAAAGGGAAGGATCTGGGGGGAGATGCAGGAGCATCTGTCCAACGGAGCCAGCGCTGCTCTGCCAATTAGAGCTGCTTCTCCCTGCTTGATACAGATGGAGGCCACACCATTGACCTTCTCAAAGAAACCCCATCCCACGCTGTGGGGGAGGCTGCAGAGTCCCGGATTCCCCACCTCGCTCCCCCGTTTTCTGCCTTTTTTGCATCAGTCGTGTTTGGCTGCAGGGAGGAAGGGGAGGGAAAGGCGGCAGCTCCATGTTAACGGGCTTCCTAATGAAAAGCCTTGGCAGAGGTTAGTATCCAACCCCGCGGCGACCTAAAGCGTGCTGAGCCACCCGTATAATGAGACACCGCGGTGGGTGGGTGTGTGGGGGAGAAGGGGTGAGTGGGAGCAGGGAGAGGGGCAGGAAAAAGGATGAGCAACGAGTGTGTTGGATCTGCTGCAAGCTCCTGCCTTTCCCCACCTACCTGCAAACAGGGGAGGGAGAAAGAGCAGCCAGGTGAGCTTTGCAATGGGGGAGAAATGGGCCAGGGCAGTACCCACAGGGCATTGTTGAAATAGGGATGCTGTGGGAATGGCTGCTTTAGTGCGGTGCCTGCTCCTGAGAGGGGGTTATAGCTATTTCTGCTCCTCGCCAGGCTCTGCAATGGAGGTAGGGAGAGTCCCTGTGGTGCTGCTTGGAGCCGGGAAGGCTCTAAGAAATGATGCTTGGGGAGCAAAAGAGGGAGAAACACTAAGATTCAGAGCTTTATGGCCCCCATGATGAACACATGCAGACCCCTCCTTGACATCCACTGCTTGATCTCCAAAATCCTCCAGCTCCCTCCCCATGTTTTGCATGTGATGGATGTGAAAAGCACCATCTGACTAAAATGTCAGGTCTTGTGAGGGCAACACAATCCCATCAGAGTGGCCCCGTGTTTCTGCCAGCAGTTGTGCAGGAGCCTCACAGAACATCAGCCTCTACCCAAAGCTCTGGTTTAGGGGGCGTGTGTGTCTTAAAATCATGTTTCTCACTTACATTACTAACAAGGAGGCTGTCGTTGTATAGAATAGTCATGGAGTAGGTGCTCTTCCTGGGAGTTGCTAAAGGCATGTTCAACTCTCTTTTTAACTAGGACATGAATTGTAATATCTTCGCAGCCGAAGAGCTCTGACCTACACATAGCAAATTAACCATTTTCTGATAATGCTGGATCAAACATCCATCAGACCAGACAGAGGCATAGATTTACCAGTCTTAAACCTTGGAATACACGCCTCATGCATCCCATATCTTAGGGGATAGCTAACACCATCTCCCTCTGTACATATTAAGTCACACACAAAGCACAAGGATTGCACTAGGAGCAACTATAGTATCATAGAATAGTTAGGATTGGAAGGGACCTTAAGATCATTCCAACCTCCTATGGCTTGTCCTTATCCAGAAGTGTGTCATCAGGTGCTCACCTAAGACACAAGGCTTCAGACTAAGAGTTTGGAATCGCACCATACAGAACAGGCCATCCCTGGTCACCTACACTGAAAGTGCCTTATTCCTTTTCTCAGCCCCATAAACAGAGGGTTTCCCCATCAGGTTCTCTTAGGTCTGGGTGAGTTTGAGTTGTGGTTTTAGTGCAGAGGAAATCCCAGAGGCTCAAATGCAAGGTTCAAGGCTAGGCTGGACAGGGCCTTGGGTGGCGTGGTCTAGTGTCATGGCAGGGGGTTGGTACTGGATGATCTTAAGGTCCTTTCTAACCCAAACCATTCTATGATTCCATGATTCTATTAAAAGTAATTACCCAAGAGCTGCCAGGAAGAGTCCTGCTTGGTCTCTAAAAGGACATTTTCTTCTTCATTTGGGGACTGACCGATCAACACAGAACTTTTTCCTTTTTCTTCCTCATCTCTTCTTTCCAAATATTTGTGCAGATTGCCTGTGGCATTTGGAACAGCTAAAATTATCTCAATTAAATGTCTCCACTGTTTTCCTTTGTTCTCTTTTTGCTTTCTGGCTCTTTCCTTCCAGGCAGCTGGAACATGTTCTTTAGGCACTCTAAAAACAAGAGAAAGAAGCAATCCTACCCCAAACACCCAACATGGAGCTTCAGGTTAGGCTTTATTTAGAAACATAGATGAAATAGATGATGTGAAAAATATGAAAAGGCCCATTGCTCTAGTATTCATCTGTAGGAAACAGGACAGTGCACTTACTTAGTCCACCAAAAGCATCCCATTAGGGATTACAGGTCTACTGGAGGCATGGGAAAAAGGGCTAAAGGGTCACACACTGATTCTCAGGGTGTGCTTGGTACCATGATGTATTAACATGATAGTGTTGTTGTGCTCTGGGACATTCCCCTTGTGTGTCCCCACGTTCATCATAACAATATCTGGCTCATTTCCTTGACCTCTCAAGCTTTGCAAATCCCCTACCAATCTGTTCTGGGAAAGAAAATTCCTTCCCTGCATCAAATTTGGCATCTGCCTCATCCCTGTGCCTGACAGCATGAATCACCAGAGTTAAGTAACGAGCCCATTTATACAGCGAGATACCATCACTGTCCAAGCAGTTCTTTTGCTGTTCATAAGAAAACCATGGATTCTGCCTTATTCCCCCTCTTTTGTTCCCTGTTCTTTCTCCCAGTAACTTCTGGATGTTTTGCTAAACACAAAAACTTCAGAAGGATGTTCTGGTGTGAGACAGAGTCAGAAAATCCTTCACAACCACTAACAAGGGTTGTTTACTACTGATTTTATGAGTTTCTGGGAAACCTCTCAGGGAATCTCACCAAAGACTTTTTGGCAAGAACAAATAGCTTGCTAATGAGGTAGTGTGCCACCTGGTTTGTATATCACTGTCTTACAGATATCCCTATATACCCCTACACACTTTAATACACCTGTTATTTTTACAAATAACACTGTACAAATGGCACTGTTTTTCTGCCTTTTTAGTAACCATTTGATTGCTCTGGTCTATTGAAAGTTATTAGAGAAGTGATTCCCGAATGCATTTGGTTTATCCTTCTGAAGTTCTGATGGGTTGGAACGGCAGTGGGCGAACCGTCTCGAAAGGAGGCACAGTGCATTGTGAGTTTGTGGAGGCAGAGCAGAGCTGCAAATGTTATTAAGCCTGGGAAAAGCAACAAGACTTGTATGCTGAGCATAACTGCAGGACTGCAGTATTCAGTAAAAGGCACAAAATTATGTGTGTCATTGCTTAGCTCCAAGACAAAACTCTCATGCTAGCTGTTCTCCTGCTGTCTGGTCAGCCTGGGCCCACGCAGGACACAACCAAGGAGATGGTTATTCTCCCCTCTTACCTTCACAGTACCTGGGATACCCTCCTAAAGCTTAGAAAGTTCTGTCTCAAATACCTTCCTTTATCTGAAAACAAGATTTGGATGAACAGAGTCCTCTGTTTTTCCAATTTGTCCCATCAGTGTGAGTGGAAAACATCCAAGGTCAATTAGGTTTCTCTCTTTATGTAACAGTTACCAGAGCAGACACTGAAGCAGAGCTTTCTCAGAAAAAAGAGTGATTCAGACTTGTGGAGAACTTAAATGCCAGGTTGGGTTTTGTTCTTCTCTCTATGTCTCCCTATCAGAAAGTATGTGGGCATTAGGATGAGAAAGTTGGGGCTGTTCAGCCTGGAGAAGAGAAGGCTGAGTGGAGACCTCATAGCAGCTTTCCAAAATCTGAAGGGAGCTTATAGGGATGCTGGGGAGGGACTCTTCATGACTGACTATCGTGAGAGGACAAGAGGTCATGGGTTCAAACTTAACCAGGGGAAGTTTAGATTGGATATGAGGAAGAAATTCTTTCCTGTAAAGGCGGTGAGGCACTGGAATGGGTTTCCCAGGGAAGTTGTGAATGCTCCATTGTTGGTGGTGTTCAAGGCCGGATTGGACATAGCCTTGGGTGGCATGGTTTAGTGGGAGGTGTCCATGCCTATGGCAGGGGGTTGGAACTAGATGATCTTAAGGTCCTTTCCAACCCAAACTATTCTATGATTCTGTGATTTCACTATAGGACAGATTGTAAATATTTACTCAGATCCAGATCATTTCTCCTGGACAGCAGCAGGACGGCAGATTACATCCCTCTACCCAAGGCATTTGCTTTAAGCCCAGAGACACTGCTTATAAGTGTGGCAGTGCTGTTATTCATCGCTTGGATTCTTGAGAGCCAGACCTTAAAGGAAAGTTTTAAAGATGACCCAGTGAGACACACACACACGCACACACACACACACACACACACCCCCCGAAGGATGGGCTTGCAATCTCAGCATCTTTTACACATCACACTTAAGGGGGGAGCAGGAAAGGGATGTGTAACAAGCACAGTTTGGCAGCCAGGCTTCATTAACTCTGTTTTTCAAAGATGCACTTATGTCTTCAGCATAACAATTGAGTTATCTCAGGCCACATATTCCATCCTCTTTAGTACATCCCCTCACAGCTATTGCAGTAGGTAGTGAGCACCCGCAGTCCCCTTTGTGCCATTATTTCATTCTTTCCCTAACATATTAAACTACCATCAAAGATGAGGTTTGCAAACATAGTTTGTTGCCTACTGGAGCCTTACATTGCAGAGCTGCTGCTGCTGCTGTTGCATACTTCATGGCCCATTTTTGCTAATGGGCTCACTTGGAGGTCTGTTGAACCACAGGGAAAATGTAGACAAGTCAACCTTCCTGCTGGGAGACCTTTGCAGACCTCAAGGAACCTTTTCTTTTTTATTCTCAGAAACAGGAGTTCCATGTTCTTAATTAGATCATTTTCAGAAAAGTCTGGAGAAAGAAGAGAAAATAGCGACAGCAAAATCGAGATAATCGCTAAAACTGCTTTTCAAATAAACCAGAAGCCCTCTCAGTGTAACGAGAGAGAAAAACATCAAGAAACCTAAACGAGGAACGTGTGCTCTGTTTGAAACATCAGAGCCAAGTCAGTAGGTGAAAAGCAAAAGCTTCTCAACCCTGCAGTTTTCTGTCACTCCCTTGGTGCAGATAGCTGGATGAAGAGTGGAGAAACAGGGCAAAATCCCATCAGTGGCATGGTTTGTGCCAGGAAGTCTGCAATGAAAGCTAAGATTTGTGACATATCTGATGTGCTGAGTTGGGTAGAAAAGGTCACCTCGCTGCACCTCCATCTGGTTGATGCATTGACCCCCACTTAGAAGAAGAGGGCACTCAGCAAGGGGTTATGAACCCACATTGGACTTTAAAGGCCAACTTCATGTCTCCTGACATGGCCAGGCATGTCAGCTGTTAGGATAAGCATTCAGTGATAGGTTTATGCATGGATGTAGCGCAATAACATTTGGAAGCTGCATCTGGCTGACGCCAGACGAATACTCAAACAAGCACAGACAGATTAGCTATGTGTGATAGAAAAACTGGAAGAATGGGAGGAGAGATACTGGGGACAGGGGGTTCTCCTGCTGTATATTTGACATGGCCAAAGCCTCAAACACCTGTGTGGGAGTGGTAGATCGAAATTGCATGATCAAACAATGGCATGAATTGACACCTCCAGCACATTGTGCCAATATACTTTAATGAGCTGATCCTTATCCTGATGTCTCAAGCCAGGGCATGAGTACAAGGACCTGCCAGGGAACACGTATAGAAGCACAGGTAGCTCAGAACCCACTCTGCAACATTTTCCATAAGCTAATACCTATCAAAGGGTATAATAACAGCAAAAAGTATCTAGTTTCATATTTCCACTTTCTTCATGGATGCTTTTCTTCCAAAAAGCTGCCAGCCATATTTTGAATGCCTGTCTATTTTGGGGCTCTATAATCCCCTGTGAAAGGGAGTTGAACAGGTAATCTGATCTTGTGTGAAGAAACTCCTCCTTTTACTCTGTTCCGAGCTTGGCATTTGCTCATTCCAACTTCTAACCTTTAGTTCCTAATTCAGAAGAGTCAATAAGAAGTCAGCCCCTCATAATTCCTCTTTATATCCTATAATATCCTTCCTTTTATGTTTCTTTTTTTTTTTCCTGCCCCAAACTGAAATACTGTCTACACAGCAATTTCCTGTGCAGAAGTGACTATTACACCTTCCCACTGGTTATGTTTCACATCCTTCCTGGGAGGAGGACACTAAACCAAACCAGACACGATTCAAGTTGAAATTGAAACAGGAGTTTTTGCAGAGGAAATGAGGGCAGATGAGAGAGGACAAAAGGGAAATTTCAGTATGGGCAGCCCATAACCTACACACCCCCTGGTGCAAAGGACACAAAAGTGGCCTAAGGAAACCATGAGAAGAAATAAGTGCCATGGCAACAGACTATTTTTCATAGAGTAATGGAATGGTTTGGGTTGGAAGGGGCCTTAAAGCTCATCCAGTTCCAACCCCTTGTCATGGGCAGAAGCACTTTCCATTAGACCAGGCTGCTCCAAGCCTTGTCCAACCTGGCCTTGAAGACTTGAAAACAGCAACATCTGCTAAAATCTGCAATTTTGATCTGCCTAGGAAACAACCAGAGTAGTCATCCCAACTTCACCCACTTCATTCACTCCGCATAGGACAGCTATCTATGGAGTGCCAGCTCTTAGGTCTGAACTGAGCCAAAAGCCAGGTTTAACTTACTTGCCTTCAATGGGAGGAAGTCTAAGCTTCTAACTTCTTCCATGCGACACGTCAAACTGGCAACAAAAGTCTTTCTTCTGACAACTTTGCTCAAAGACTTTCAGTTATGATGTTTTCACCATCTGAATAAGTCAACTTCCCAGAAAGTCAGCTTCTGAGATTTCTAATTTAACTGCAATGTAGCACTTCCTCCAAGTCATGTGCTTTATCTGATCATTCACTTCATCATTTCCACCAGTGCTGCTAGCATTTGCTAAGTAGTGTAGGACATCTTTTAGTAGGAATTTTGTACCCTGCTGAAGCTTGAGTATTTCCAGCAGGGCAGAGTGGGTTGTCAAATCCCACAGTTTCCATTTGGGATCGCTTCTTCCTGTCTGAGGAAAGCTGGTGAGAAACAGAACTGCTTTGGTTTCTGCAGTCTCTTTCCTTGACAAGGAGAAAGCTGGTGAAGCAAAAATGGGACAGCTGGAAGGGCAGAGCTATGTCAGTGTTGAGCCAGGCTTCCAGACAAGCTGATTTGGCAGGTCTCCCTTTCCTATGAAGAACCTGCAGATGGCTTCTTTTTGCCCACTCACTTAGAGCCAATAGGACATAGATGATATGGGCTTTATGGAGTGACACCTTAGTTCAGCCCCTGAGAAAACCTGCTTGGAGGGGTGTTTCTAAGAATTATCCCTATTATGTGTATTCATCTACCACAGCCGTTCTTATTCAAAGATCTGATTGTCGACCTTCTTGGTCTCTGATAGTTGATGTTTGGGATATGTGTTTAAACATCGGCTGAAGCATTGGTGATAGATCTGGTGACAGATGCCAAGTGGAGATGTCCCTTCCAACTTCTTGAGTATGGCACAAGGGGAATGGTCTGCAGCAACACTCATACTATCTGCTATGGAGCACCTCCCTGAGCCATTTTCAGAGACAAAAAACTAGACTGGATGGACCACAGATCTGACCTAGGAGGGCACATTTTATTTTCTTAGGTACCTGCTGACATTTAAGAAGCCGAACAGCATTAAAACTGTCATTACAGGGCTGAAAGATGTGATATGGGTCATGAAGAAAGGCTACAGTCTTTTGGAGTAGCAGCTGTGGGATAGCTGGTGTAGCCTAAAGCATCACAAATAGTACTGAATGTATTTCAGCAGTCTGAATGGAGTCCTTGTGACATGACTGAGACAAAAGACATATTTCAATTGCCTGCAGGACAATAGACACGTCAAACTCCACCCAAATTCCAGAGGCTATAGGGGTTTTCTTACCCTGGTTGTCGCTAGTCTATGGCTGCATTATTTGTGAGGACATTGCTTCTGCACAGCAGACTAAGAAGGGAAACTGGAGAAGTAGTGAATCAGGGGAAAGAACTACAATGTCAAGAAGAAAATCACAGAATAGTATCTCTGTTGCATCCCTTCAGCTCCTAGCAAACTATAGATTAAAGATTTTTCAATATAGGGAAGAAGACAGGTTTTAGGGCGACCTGTGTGTAACAATGATGACGCTCTCTTTCTGCACTTCTCTCTTCTGAAATCCTTTGTAGTTCAGCCACGCACAGTCCCATGGAATGCCTGGAGAGGAGAAAACTCTTGTGGTCTTATCAACATACATAAGTGTCTCAAGGGAGTGTGTAAAGAAGGTGGAGTTATGGTCTTTTCAGTGGTCCCCAGTAACAGGGCAAAAGCCAAGTGTCCACCAAACCAGCTTGAAGAGTAAAAGTTGAAGGATCTCTATATTCCAACAAGTACTGCAAAAATCAGGGCCTCAGGAGGGCTGAAGTAGCTCAGCTGGGAGAGCATTAGACTGAAGATCTAAAGGTCCCTGGTTCAATCCCAGGGCTTCAGCAGCCTTTTCCTGCAGGTTTTCATGCTTAGTGTTTCATGAGGGAGACATGGATATGCAGGAGGGCAGCCAGGAAGACGATGAAGGAAGTGGAGCATCTCTCTTATGAGGAAGAACTGAGCAAGCTGTTCAGCCTAGAGAAGTATGAGGGGGTATCATATCAATGTATATAAATACCTGAAAGGAGGGTGCAAAGAGGAAGCAGAGCCAGGCTGTTTTCAGTGGTCCTCAGTGGCTGGGCAAGAGATAATGGGTACAGAATTCCTCTGACCACCAAGATACACTTTCGACAGCATGAATGACTGAGCACTGGCGCAGATTGCTCAGAGAGATGGAGCCACATCCTTGTGGATACACAAAAGCTGCCTGAACACAGTCTTAGGCAACTGGTAGTAGGTGGCCTTTCTTGAGCAGGGGCTGGATCAGATGACCTCCAGAGGTCCTTGCCAACTTCACCTATTCTCTTTGAAACAACAACACAGTTTTACAATACAAAGTCTTTAGCAAAAATAGTGATATAAAGGGCTGGGGGTTTTTGTTCCCTCAACCTT
Organism: Forpus xanthops; assembly: GCA_032466535.1. Lineage (NCBI taxonomy): Eukaryota > Metazoa > Chordata > Aves > Psittaciformes > Psittacidae > Forpus > Forpus xanthops. Next base: position 98,544 of record JASSUY010055004.1, read on the forward strand.
CAGCTGCCTCTTCTTAGTCCGATGTCATAGCTTGCCCCATAAAGAGATACTAACGTTGACTCACTGGTGTATGGAGCTATGCAAGAAATCAAAACTGTGATTTGGGAAAAGAAAAAGTAACCTATCAAAGAAAAGTTAACTTTAGTCTGAATCACAACTGACCTTGAAGCAAATCCTCTCCCAAAAATCTGTTTTTCTTGGCTGAAAAGTTCTGGCGTGTCTACCTATTGTTCACAGGGGAACATCTCCAAATCTCTGATTAAGTTTTCTATTATTTTCTGAACCTTTTCAACTCTTACACTGACCTTTATAAAATGATAATATTCAATGTGTAGGCATGCCAAAGAGTTATGCGACTGAGTAACTGTGTTTTGTGTTTGGTTCCCCATCCTTTTCTGGTTAATTCCTGCTCTGGGGAGACTTCAGGCAAACAGCAGAGACAAGACCTGAATTACCAGTTGTTCAAAAAAAGAAATGAGGAGTAGCTTTGACTATTGATTTCTTAAAGATCAACGCCAGTAATCATCCGGTCTCTTCTTCATAACAGGGCAGAGATTTATTCTTTTTCCCTTTTATTCTGGTGATGCTCTTTAAACTCTGGACATGAACTTATCAGATCCTGCAGCACTTCCAGGAGATGACTTCCCTGGTTAGGATGTGAATAATGACTCTTGTGTAAGTCAATGACATCTTGACATGCTTAAGTCTTGATGTGATACCATGGGCCCTCTGGGCAAATGCTTTTATCAGCCACCACAAACTAATAGGTAGGGCCAGAGCATGCATTGCCCTCCTGCTTAGCCAGGACAACCATAAATATAACAGTTGCTCACTGATTTAATCATAGAATGGTTTGTGTTGGAAGGGACTGGAAGGGACCTTAAAGCTCATCCAGTTCCAAAACCCAGCCATGGACAGGGACACCTTCCACTAGAGCAGCTTGCTCCAAGCCCCTTTGTCCCACCTAGCCTTAAAAACTGCCAAGGATGGGACAGCCACAGCTTCTCTGGGCAACCTTCAGCACTTCAGCATCCTCAAAGGGACGAACTTCTTCCTTATATCCATCCTAAATCTACCTTCTTCAGTAGAGCCCTTTGCAGATCTGATGATGCACTCAGGTAGGATCCTCTGCCTCTAAGATGCACCAAGTAGAAAACATCTCTTTACTCCTACTGTCTATGCCTGCATCTAAATTAGGCATGGACTTCCTCGTTCCCAGACCAGATAAGAGTAGGTCAGAGCCCCCTGCATGGTCCACATGCAGGATTAAATGTATCAAATTTGATGTATGTCTTGGGCTTCATTTTGTTATGAAAACCAACCTCAGTTCATTGTATATGTACATACCAGGTATTGACCTCAGGTTTAAGAACTGCTTACACACTGTGCCTGTGCTGAACTGCTCTGACCTCATCTACCACAGTGCAGAAATGCAGCCTTGAGCACCAAGGGCAGAAGAAAATCAGATACCAGGCTCATTAGTCATGAGTCAAGGAGCAGTAGGATGGCACAGAGTTCAGGCAGTCCTGACAACAATATGCTTACCTAGTGCTGAGCTCATGGTTTAATAAGTGTGCTGGAAATCTAAATAAGGCCAATGCTTGGGCTTGAGCACTGCTCAGTGGCCCTCCATAGTGCTTAAATGGGCCAACTTGTGTCCTCCCAGGCACAATTCAGGCAATAGCAGAGGGCAGGAATCATTTTCAAGATGTGTTTTGGACATAATAGATCTATTTTTGTTAGGGCAGAGAGGAGAAGAGGTTTTAGATTTTGCCTTAGTCCCATTGAGCAGGACAGATCAGTTGTATTTCCTATAACAATCCCTGAAGAGCACCTGGTGTTTCCCATCACCTCTCTCCTTGATGGCCAGCCACCAGCATCATTACCTCAGGCAGTCTAGAAATGCTTGCCACAATGAAGATAAGCATTTGGAGTAGTTTTATTATGGGTTGCTGAATAGATAAATCACAAACAGCTGAGGAAACCCCTGAGCTGAAAACAGTCAAAAGGCACGAGAGATATTTAAGGGTAGAAGAGATCTTGAGGGGGAATCCATGTGCTTTTTCACTGTTCTTACTCCTCCCTGGGTACTTGTTCATGGACAGTATTGGAGGATGCTCAGTCTCATGGAGATGGCAGTGACAGCTCAACCCTAACCCAGCTGCAGTTCAGCACAAGGATGTATCTTCTATCAAATTACTTTGAAGCCTAATCCACAGCTATGGGGAGGCAAAGGTTAGGCTCTTACTGATGCTAGTAAACACATTCACACTGCAGGATGTAAAGAAACCCCCGGAGACCACAATGCAGTGCTGTCAAAGACAATGACAGCAGCTTATTTCCCTGCTCCTTCTCCCTATGATCTCATCCCCTCCTGGCTGAAACTGCTTTGGCTCAAGCCTCAGTGCCAAAACTTGCCAAGTTTCCCTGTGCTTAGCAAAGAGAAGGGTTAAAGTGGTTCCATGCTTGCTGGTGCTTGCTCATCGGGGAGGTGTGGAAGGAAGGTGCAGGATGAATAGCAGTGGGTGGCAGGCAGCGGGGGCAGCTGCCCTGCCAGCACCTTCACCCAGCCCACACACGCACACACACAGGTCCCTCATCTTGCCACCATTCAGGTCCCTTTGATACCAGGGCCCCCACGTTGCTCAATCAGCACATGTCAGACCCTCTTAACCATCGTGCCCTGAGCCCCTGAGCAGCACTGCTCCAGCCCACAGCTCTCCCCCACATGTACTCACAGCTCTCCCAATGCTCTTCAGTTCTGCTTTTCCTAGTGATTTCTGCCTCTTTCGCTTAATGCCTCCACTCCTGATTTGCTGCTGCTGTCCTTCTCCCCCATCCTCGGGATACCTCTCTCCACCTTTCACATCAAGAGGGCTGGCAGGGATCGGTCTCCATGCATTCACCTTGATCGTACAGCACAGCAGCTGTATCTCACTGCTGCTGAGGTGCAGGAGCCTGCACAGAAAGATCAGCCAGCTAAGCACAAAGGAAATCCTCAGCAGGAGCAATAAACCTTTTCCTCCAGAATAAAATGAACAAAGCCCCCAGAACAAAAGGAACCAGAACAACAAAATCAGGGTGAAGAGGGAAAAATCACTGTCACTGGTGTCACTGTAGGAGCATGACTGGGTTTGCTAGTGTACCTGGGGATGTTCCCACTGAAGCTACTGAATGCAGTTACTGATACACAGTCCTTGTTCAGTGGTTTATGAGGTCAAACAGAAGACCCCAGATCTCTGCCTTGCAGTCACTGTGAATCACTGCTGCAGTGGCTATACTGCTGCCCTGATGGAAAGGTGATGGGAGTGAGGCATGAATATTCCCAGCATTGCCTTCTCTATTTTGCTGATTATTGTTTTTTTTCTGATACTTTTCACTCCTATGGAATGCTTCTGCTGTTGCTTTATTTTTCATAGACTCATAGTCATTGAATTGTTTGATTTGGAAGGGGCCTTAAAGATCATCTAGTTCCAGCCTCTCTGCCACAGTAGAGGACACTGTCCACTGGACCAGGTTGTCCAAACCTACTGTAATATATAGGCTAATGGGACTCCATGTCTCTGTCATTCTGCTCTTGCTAGCTTGAGGACAAAGCAATTCTTTTACTCATGCCTCAGTTTCCGCCCCCCCCCGGCCCCCCCGAAAATTGGAAAAATACTCCAGAGTCCTTTAGAAAGTCATAGAATCATAGACTCATAGAATAGTTAGGGTTAGAAAGGACCTTAAGATCATCTAGTTCCGACCCCCTGCCATAGGCAGGGACACCTCCCACTAAATCATGCCACCCAAGGCTATGTCCAACCTGGCCTTGAACACCGCCAGCAATGGAGCATTCACAACTTCCCTGGGAAACCCATTCCAGT